>JASKGM010013684.1:0-34912 GCA_034509205.1 Ceratonia siliqua
CTAATCAAGGCAGACCCTTCTGATCCTTTTACAGATTCATCAGTATTATCCTTACTCACTCGCCTTAGGCGAGAGAATGCGTCACTAAAGGTGAGTGAACTGGTTCCAGAACTAGTCAAAAGCTGAGTACGGGCAACATCATACTCAGGTTTCAATCCAGCCAGAAAACATTGGACAGCAACTTGCTCTTGCATTTCTTGCATTTTCCTGACATCACTAGAAACTGGAAAGAGTCCCTTCATCTCCTCAAAAGCATGTTTAGTTTCAGTATAATAATTCAATAGCGTCTTCCCATCCTCTTGCTTGGCCCGATATACATTAGTCAACACATCTTGGACATATACCAGATTTTCTTTGCTAGCAAAGAGTTCTTCCAAATATTTCCATAAGTCTTTAACAGTATTGCAATGGCTAGTGGCATCATCCAATTCAGGTTCCAAGGTTTTCTGTATCTGTGAAAATATTTTGTCATCTTCCATCATCCATTTCTTCTTAACATGTTCATTTGCATTGGCTGGTGGGTCATCAGTGAGGTGTCCAGCCATGTCAATTCCAGACAAGTACCTCCGAATGGTTCTCTGCCATTGGGTAAAGTTCTTACCATTCCCATTTAGCTTCCTGTCTGTAATTCTAGAGGAGGAAGCCGTTATCTCAGCAACCAGTTTCCTGTCCTCATCAGCCATGGCAGAAATGGGAAGAAAATGGAATGGCAAAAGTACTCAAAATGAAGAAAGTGAAATTGCAGAGAGGCTCAGACAAGTGCTCAGAAGAATACCACAGATTCAGAATATTGCAAACCAAATAACAAACAACCTCTGGAACCTTGGCAGTTAACGTGCGACGCGACTGTTTTCAGCTAGCCCGACCACTTGCCGGCGCACATTGACCTCCGGCGAGCACAGACAGCACCGACCAACCCTCAAGCACCAGCCCCAGCCACCGGCGACACTCCTTGGCCGCTAACCACGCGACACACACTTGTCACAGATTACCTTCTGCTTTGCGCGTAACACCCGCGCATGAGCAGAGCAGAAGAGAAGGAGAAAAGGAAGAAAGGGGAAGAGGAGAGGAGAAGAACTTAGCTCAGAGGAATCAACCAAGCTCTGATACCAAGTAAGATTAAGGGAGAAAGAAGTTCAGAGAGTGAAGAAGAGGAGTTCAGTTGAGAGAGCCGTAGAATCATACCCCTTAGGGTTGGCCCAACACTATATTATAAAGGAAATCATATTACATTCTGAAAGACAGTTTTACCCTTACAACATACAGGGATAGACAATAATACCCAAATACACTAACACTAACAATAGTAGAGCCATTAACAAGATAACCGTGAAATATAGATTTCCCGTACCGCAGTTGGATGATATGCTTGAAGGCTCCAGAGTGTTTTCCCAAATTGATTTGAGGAGTGGCTACCATCAGATCAGGATCAGGCCTGGGGATGAGTGGAAGACCGCATTCAAGGCTAAAGAAGGGTTATTTGAGTGGCTTGTCATGCCCTTCGGTCTCTCCAATGCTCCCAGCATCTTCATGAGACTCATGAACCAGGTTCTCAAACGATTTATTGGGAAGTTTGTAGTTGTTTATTTTGATGACATTCTTATATATAGTAAATGTGAGGATGACCACTTATTCCATCTTAGAGAGGTGTTTTGGCCTTGCAAGACAACAAGCTTTACATTCATTTAAAAAAATGTGAGTTCATGACCACTAGTGTTTTGTTTCTGGGCTATGTGATAAGCGGCCAAGGTGTCCATGTAGACGAGGATAAAGTGAAAGCAATTAAAGAATGGCCATTGCCTAAATCCATCACTGAAGTGAGGAGTTTCCATGGGTTGGCTACTTTTTATCGAAGGTTTATTAAAAATTTCAGTTCAATAGTTGCTCCTATAACTGATTGTTTGAAGAAGGGTCAATTTGCATAGGGAAAGAAACAAGAAGACAGTTTCCAACTTATAAAGACTAAATTGTGCAGCACCCCTGTGTTAGCTTTACCATCATTTGAAAGGGTCTTTGAGGCTGAATGTGATGCGTGTGGCATAGGCATTCGAGCTGTTTTGTCCCAAGAGGAAAGGCCAATTTCATATTTTAGTGAAAAACTGAATGATGTGAGGAAGAAATGGTCTACTTATGATCAAGAATTTCATGCGATTGTAAGGGCCTTGAAATATTGGGAACATTATTTAATCCAGAGGGAATTCGTCCTTTATACTAACCATCAAGCTTTGAAATTTCTCAACACCCAGAGGCATCTGAGTAACATGCATGCTAGGTGGTCTACCTTTTTACAGAAATTCACTTTTGTTCTGAAACATAAAGCAGGAACTAGTAACAGAGTTGCAGATGCTTTGAGTAGAAGAGCCACTCTGTTGATGACTTGGCAAGAAGAAATCATTGGCTTTGAATGTTTAAAAGATTTGTATGAAGATGATCATGATTTTTCTTTGCATTGGAAAATGTGTGTTTCTAAGCAACCCGCCGGAGAATTCCATATCTGTGAAGGGTATTTATTCCATGGCAACAGATTGTGTATTCCTAGAACATCTTTACGTGAGAAAATCCTTAGAGACATACATGGAGGTGCTCTTAGTGGTCACTTGGGAAGAGAAAAGACTATTGCAATGTTGGAAGAGAAATATTATTGCCCTCAGTTGAAAAGAGATGTGGGCAATTATGTTAAAAGTGCTATGATTGTCAAACCTCTAAAGGTCACACTTAGAATACAGGTCTTTACACTCCCTTACCTATTCCCAGTGACATTTGGAAGATCTCTCCATGGATTTTATTCTGGGGCTCCCGAAGACCCAAAGGGGAATGGATTCTGTGATGGTGGTAGTGGACCGTTTTTCTAAAATGGCACATTTTATTCCTTGCAAGAAGACGTCAGATGCCTCTCATGTTGCCAGATTATTTTTTAGAGAAATTGTGAGGTTGCATGGAGTTCCCAAAACTATCATGTCAGATAGGGATTCCAAGTTTCTAAGTCATTTCTGGCTCACACTATGGAAGATGTTTGATACTTTCTTGAATTTCAGCAGTACTGCTCATCCTCAAACTAATGGGCAAACGGAGATTGTTAACAAGACTTTGGGAAATATGACCTGGAGCATTTGTGGAGACAGACCTAAAGCTTGGGACCATGCTCTTCCCCAAGCTAAGTTTGCATATAACAATGCACCTCACAAGACTACGGGCCAATCTCCGTTTTCTATAGTTTACACCAAGGCCCCTCAACATGCATTAGATCTAGCTAAGCTGCCTGATGTTTCTAAAAGGAGTGTGGCAGCCCAACACCTAGCAAAAGAATTGATTGGAATCCAAGAAGCAGTCAAACAGAAGCTTGAGAGTGCAAGTCAGAAGTATAAGGCTGCTACTGATAGACGTAGAAAATACAAAGAATTTCAAGAGGGTGATTCAGTTATGATGTTCCTAAGGAGTGAGAGGTTCCCTGCGGATACCTATAGCAAGTTAGCACCAAAAAAATATGATCCTTAAAAAATTCTCAAGAAGATCAATGCCAATGCTTATGTTATTGACTTACCTGAAGAATTTGACATCTCAAAAACTTTTAATGTAGCTGATTTGTTTGATTACTTTGATCCTGAAGAACCACTCTATCCAGATAACTCGGGGGCGAGTTTTTCACAGGAAGGAAGGACTGACATGGAACAAGTTGCGTTGAACTTTCTTGATCAAATTGCTAACCAGAAGGAGTCAAAAAGAAGGGGTGTTTAGGCAGCAATTTGAGTGCTTTGCTACTGTATTTATGTGTTCTGCTTGTTCATGATATTACTATTGACTGCATTTTATTGTTAGTATTGGCTTATGTCTTTAAGGGTATTTTTGTAGTTTTCCTTAGAGATATTTGCCGAAATCTGTATGTGATGTTTGATTGGTTAAGGAAAAAAGGGGAGTTCAGCTTATTTCATTCTCTTCAGACTACATTTCAAAGGTTACTATTCATTGAACAGTGCACGTCTGGAAATTTACTCCAGATTAAGGCAAATCTTGCATTTGCAAGTCAACAAATCAACTGGGTTTGTTGTCTTCTATTCCTGCGCTACTCCACTTTTCTAATAATAAACAAGCTCAAGGCTTTAGTAGTGTTAGTTCTTGCTCTGTTCATGAACAAATAATGCTTTGGCACTTAAGACTAGGACATCCTACCTTTCCATACCTTAAACATTTGTTTCCTATCTTATTTAAGGGTTTGGATTGTTCAACATTATATTGTGAAAGTTGTTGCTTATCTAAGAGTCATCGTACTACTTATATGCCAAGACCTTATACTCCTTCAAAACCATTTTACTTAATTCATAGTGATGTTTGGGAACCTTCAAGATCTCCTACTCTCTCAAAGAAAAAATGGTTTGTTACCTTTAGAGACAATCATACACGATTATGTTGGGTGTATTTGATGCATGAAAAATCTGAGCTTGAAAAAATTTTTAAAGAATTTTATACAATGGTTAAAACTCAGTTTCAAACCAATATTAGCATTCTTCATACCGATAACGAGATCGAGTCTTTCAATAGACTTCTAGGAAGTTTTTTGAAAGACAGGGGTATACATCATCAATCTACTTGTGTGGATAACCCCCAGCAAAATGCAATTGCTAAAAGAAAAAATAAGCATTTACTTGAAGTGTCTCGTGCTCTAATGTTTTCAATGCATATTTCAAAATATCTCTGAGGCATGCTGTTTTAACAGCTGCTTATTTGATTAACAGAATGCCTACAAGTGTTTTAAAATATAACGCGCCATTGGACTCTTTCAAAACTCAATTTCCCTTATCCAGAATGCACTCAAATTTACCCCTAAAAGTATTTGATTGTGTTGCATTTGTTTATATACCCAATAATACTTGGTTTAAACTTGACCCTCGAGCTGAACAATGTGTTTTTATAGGGTATGCCTCTAACAAAAAGGGATATAAATGCTATAATCCCCAAACCAGAAAAATTTATGTGAGTATGAATGTCTCTTTCTTGGAAAATAAATCCTACTCTCACAAAAATTCTCTTCAGGGGGAGCATGAGGTGATGGAAGATAATTTTTGGAATGAATCTTCTACCACTTTACCAAATATGATTTTAACTACTTTGCCTGGTGATCCTACTGTTACTGTTATACCTAAAAATCAAAGTCAAAAACAATGTGATAAAACAAATGAAGGCAATCCTAGTTGTATAGTGCCTAGTATTATTGTATCTGAAACAAGGGGAGAATCACTACAACTGGGTACATAAAACCCCAATCCTGAGTCTTTGGTTTATACTTGGAAAAGACATCATCAAAAGAATCAAAGTCAACCTATTCCTCTTGGAAATGCTCTATCTAAGCCCTCAGGAACTAGACCTCCAGATACCATAGGTGATTCAGTTCCTAACTTATCTTCAATTCTAGTTAATTCTCAAAGCCAAGAACCATCAAATCTTGATATCCTATAGCTATTAGAAAAGGCACTCGAACTTGTACCAAATATCCCAGAATTGGTATAAAAACCCCATTGCCAATTACCTTTCTATGAAAAGCTTTCTAATACTCATAAGGCTTTTACCTCAAAAGTTTCACACTTATTTGTCTGAGACATTTAGGAAGCCCTTGATGATCCAAAATGAAAATTAACAATAATGGAAAAGATGAATGCTCTTAAGAGAAGTGGTACTTGGGTGATTGTTGACCTACCCAAGGGAAAAAGAACAGTAGACTGAAAGTGAGTTTTTACATTGAAATGTAAAGCTGACGGTAGGATTAGAAAGATACAAAACAAGACTAGTAGCTAAAGGGTACACACACACCTATGAAATTGATTACCAGGAAACTTTTGCTCCTGTGGCCAAAATAAATTCCAATAGAATCTTGCTATCTTTCGCAGTAAATTTAAACAGGCAATTACACCAGTTAGATGTGAAAAACACCTCTTTAAATGGAGATCTTGAGGAGAAAGTCTTTATGAATCTACCTCCTGGGTTTAAGGGAAAATTGGAACCAAACAAAGCATGTAAACTAAAAAATTCCCTATACGGTCTCAAACAATCTCCAAGAGCCTAATTTGAGAGATTTGGGAAAGATATAAGGGATTGTGGCTACTATCAAAGTCAAGCTAATCATGCATTATTTTACAAACATGGTAAACAAAGCAAAATTGCAGTATTAATTGTCTATGTGGATGATATAGTCTTGACAGGTAATGACAAAAAAGAAATAGAGACTAAAGGAGCGACTTGAAGTTAATTTTGAAATCAAGGACTTGGGTGCTTTAAAATACTTTCTTAGGATGGAATTTGCTAGATCCAAATAAGGTATTTTTTAAATCAACGTGTTGATACTAAATGAAACATGTATGCTAGGATGTTGTTAGTGTGTAAGGGTATAAGTATTTTATCCTATTTGTAGTTAGGGTAATCCTGCCTATTCTTATTGTAAGTCTATTTCCTGATATATAATATTGTGCCAACCATAAATGGGTATTTTGGCTTTTCAAACATTCCTCTCCGTTACTCTTTCCCTCTCTTCTTCTTTTCTTCTTCTTCTCACAATTTACATGGTATAGGAGCTGATTCGGTACTGACCCATCCAAGCTAAACCCAGTTCTCTTCTTCCCCTCTTGTTCTTCTTCCTCATTCCTCTTCTCTGAAGAAGCACTATAGTTACGCGCATTAGATATGTATTGCATGATAGATGAATATTGCCTGTAGGGTGCGATTTGACCACCAAGTGGAGTTGTCGACGGTTGAGGGTGGTGCAGAAGGGGTGGTCGACGGTGTCTGTGCTCGCCGGAGGTCCAGGTTTGCCGGCATGTGACTAAGTTTGTTGAAATAGCCAATTTCGCACGTGTACGGGCCGGTTCCTAAGCTTCTTGCTATTTGGATTGAACAATTCTAAATTTGTAGGGTTATTCAGGGCACTTGGTTGAACATTTTTGCAATTTCAGTTTCTTCATTCTATGTCTTCTTGCCATTTCATTTTTCTTCAACTCTATAATGATTGATGAGAGTCTGGAGAGAAAGTTAGTTACTAAGATAACATCTTCTTCCAGAATTACTAAGAGCAAGCTAAATGGAAGTGGTAAGAACTTCACTCAATGGTAGAAAACCATTAGGAGGTATTTATCTGGCATTGACAAGGCAAAACATCTTACTGATGACCCACTAGCAAATTCAATTGAGGCTGCAAAGAAGAAATGGATGATGGAAGATGATAAAATCTTTCCTCAGATACAAAAAACAATAGAGCCTGAATTGGATGATGCTACTAGTCATTATGACACTGTCAAAGAGTTGTAGAAATATCTGAAAGAACATTTTACCAGCAAAGAAAATTTGATTCATGTTCAGAAAGTATTAGCTAATGTGTATCGACCTAAGCAAGATAATGGGAAGCCACTACTGAATTATTATACTGAGACTAAACATGCGTTTGAAGAGATGAAGGCACTTTTTCTAGTTTCTAGTGATGTTAAGAAAATGCAATAAATGCAAGAGCAGTTTGTTGTACAATGCTTCTTGGCTAGATTGAAACCTGACTATGAAGTTGCCTGTACACAGATTTTGACCAGTTCTGGAACTAATTCACTCACTTTCAGTGATGCATTCTCCCGCTTTAAGCAAGTTAGTAAGGACAATCCTGATGAAACAGTAAAAGAGGACCAAAGTGTCTGCCTTGATCAGTACAAACTTAAGGTCAGATAATACCAAAGGAGGGAGAAGTGCTAACAGAGGTGGCAAAAGAGGAGGTAGGAATGGTGGGACTCGTACATACTCTGAGTGTGCTAAAGCTGGTCATATTAGAAAATATTGTTGGAAATTGAATGGAGGCGAGAAACCTCAACCTGATAAGTATCAATCCCGGGTTGCTACCACTACAACTTTTGATGGGCTTCTACCCACCCCACCTGGGCCTAAACCTGAACAAGTGATTATCTCTGCTATTGAGCATGCTCGCCTCAACTCTTAGCAAGGTGCTTCCTCTTCAACGGCCACTCCGACCCAAACAGGTAAATCTATTGCTTGTCTCTCCTCTTCATCTCACACCTGGGTCATTGACTCAAGTACAACCGATCACATAACAGGTGCCTCAAGTAATTTCCCTTTTTTTCACTCCTCGTCTTGCTTACCAAAATAAACTCTTGCTAAGGGCTCTTTGTCATCTGTGACTGGGAGTGGCATTGTTGATGTCACTCCATCTTTATCATTGTCATATATTCTATGTGAGCCTAATTTCCCTTTTAATCTTGTATCCGTCGGTCAAATAACACGTTCCCTTAATTGTAGTGTTCATTTCTTTTCTGATTGTTGTATCTTTCAGGATCTTAGGACGAAGAAGATTATTGGTAGAAGTTGTGAATCTAGTGGGCTATATGTGTTGGAACATCCACAAGAACCTACTACACACGTTGTTGCCTGCACCAGTTCTCTCTCCTCTCCAACTTCATTGTCAATTAGGCCATCCATCCTTGACTATTAGAAGAAAATGTTTCCTACTCTTGAGTCTGTATCTAGCTTAGACTGTGAATCGTGTCAGTTAGCTAAACATACCCGTATTCCCTTTTCTCCTAGAGTTATTAAATGGGCTGTATCCCCTTTTGAGTTAGTTCATTCAGATATTTGGGGTCTTTGTCATGTCGTGTCAAAGTCAAAGTTTCGCTACTTTGTCACTTTTGTTTATGATTATTTTCAAACTACATGGTTATATTTAATGGAAAATCGTTCAAAAATCTTCTTTATTTTCTTTAAATTTTATGCTGAAATACAAATTTAACATGGGTGTTCTATTCGTATCTTGCACAGTGACAATGCCAAGGAATATTTCTCAACATTTTCCAATTCCTATCTATCTCAGAAGGGCATCATTCACCAGTCTTCATGTGTGGTAACCCCACAGCAAAATGGGGTAGCTGAGAGAAAAAATCAACCCCTTATGGAAATTGCTACAGCTCTTCTTTTCCATATGCAAGTTCCTAAAGCCTTATGGGCTGATGCAATGTCTACTGCTTGCTTCCTGATTAATAGAATGCCCTTAACTGTTCTTCGTGGTCAGAGTCCTTACTCTGTTCGATTTCCTTCACTTCCTCTCTTCCCTATTTCTCCAAAAGTATTTGGGTGTACGTGTTTTGTTTAGGACATTCGCCCATCCGTGTCTAAATCCTAAGTCGTTAAAGTATGTGTTTCTGGGCTATTTTAGGACCCAGAAAGGATACCGATGTTTCTCTCCTGCATTAGGTCGTTATCTTGTTTCCATTGATGTTACCTTCTTTGAGTCTACTCCTTTCTTTTCTGTCTCCTCTCAACCTTCTTCATGTCTTGTGCTGGAAGATGACTTTCTTGTTTATACTGTTCGAACTGGACCGGTGCAAGTAACTCGCCCGCCTATCACACATGTGTACTCACGCCGTTCATCACCACTTATAGTGGCACCTCTAGCCCATCATGAATCTACTCCTCCACCAGCTTCTTCACCCCCTGATCCTGATCCTGCTCCAGATTCTTCTTTACTTTCATCTGAGCTTGATCTTCTTATTGCCGTTCGCAAAGGTAAATGCTCTTGTACCTATCCTTGTTCTTCATTTGTTTCCTATGATACTCCTTCTCCATTGTCCAAGGCTTTCATCACATCCCTTGAGTCTGTTCCTGTCCCTAAATCTCACTCTGAAGCCCTTTCTCACTCAGGCTGGTCAGCAGCCATGAATTAGGAAATGCTTGCTCTTAAACAAAATCATACTTGAGATTTAGTCACTCTTCCTTCAGGCAAAAATGCTATTGGATGGATGCAAATGGGTGTTCACTATTAAAGTTAATCCTAATGGGTCTATTGCTCTTAAAGCTCGGTTAGTTGCCAAGGGGTATACACAAACCTATGGTGTTGATTATTCTGAGACCTTCTCCTCCGTTGCTAAATTAACCTCTATTCGCCTCTTAATCTCTTTAGCTGCCACTCATAATTGGGTTATTCATCAACTCGACGTTAAAAATGCTTTTCTCCATGGCGATCTTCAGGAAGAGGTCTATATGGACCAACCACCTTGTTGCTTAGGGGGAGTATGGTCGAGTGTGCAAGTTGAATAAGTCACTATATGGATTGAAACAATCCCCTAGAGCATGGTTTGGGAGATTCAGTGATGTGGTTCTAGAGTTTGGATTACAACGGAGTGCATATGATCATTCTGTTTTCTACCAGCAAACTACAGCAGGGTGTATTCTCCTAGTTGTCTATGTTGACGACATTGTAATCATGAGAAGTAATGAAAATGGCATTTGTATTCTCAAATCTTTTCTTCAGACTAAATTCCAGACTAAAGATTTCGGGGATCTGAAGTATTTATTGGGAATTGAGGTGCTCCAAAGTATGAAGGGAATATTCCTATCACAGAGAAAATACATCCTAAGCTTACTTATGAAACAAGGTTGTCAGAAGCCAAACCATGTGATTCACTAATGTCTCCAGGCACTAAGTTGAGAAATGATGATGGTGATTTATTAGAGAATCCAGAGAGATATAGGAGACTAGTTGGAAAACTAAATTATCTTACGGTGACTCAACCTGACATTGCATTCCCTATGAGTGTTGTTAGCCAGTTTATGTCTTTACCTCAGTCAACTCATTGGGAGGCAGTTATACACATCCTTACGTATTTAAAAGGTGCCCTTAGCCGTGGTATAATCTACAAGAACCATCGTCATCAACGAGTGTAAACACCTGATTTTGTCCGGATAAATTTTAAAATTTTGAGAAATAACAAAAATTGAGAAAAATTAAAATATAATAAAATAAGGGAAACTGGTAATAATATTTGACAAAAAGCATAAAATGTGGAAACAATAAAATTAAAGAGGAAAAAACAAAAAAAAAAGAGAGTTGAGAAATATATGAAATATTATCTTCTCTTCTACAAAAAGTTAAAAATAGAAATAAAATATACAAGGCAAAGTATAAAAAAAAAAAGAGTAAAAATCAAAAAACTCCAATTACCCAATTTGATAGCCTACACCCCGTACCCGTCACCTTGCAGCCCATCCAATTGAAAAACCATGTTCATTTAAACGTAGCCCAATTTCCTTCATCTAACACAGTCATGCACCAGCCATAAACCCCTCCCTTGTTCTACAAACTTCTTGCTCCATCTCATTTAGCAAGCCACGTACTCCTCAAGTTCTTTCTCTTTCTCGCCTTGCTACTGCAACACGCCAACTTTGGTTGATACCCACACTCTGCTACAGTGAAGTGTATTCGATGGCCACAAAATATCTTGGTTCCATTTAATGCCCTGGATTTTCAAAAGATTTGCTCTTATCCTAATCTCCAGCTCACTGCGTCTTGTATACCGAAGGGATAAGAATGTTCTGGTTCTAGGATGACAGATGACCCTTTCGCTTTGGGTTGTGTTCTCTATAAATAGAGAAGAAGAATCAAAGAGAAGGGGGAGGAAAAAAGAAGAAAACTTAGAAAGGAAAATCAGAGGAGCAAATCAGAAATTTGGAGAAGAGAAGGGGAAAAAGAGAAAACAAAGTGGTTTCTAAGAAGTAATTCCAGATTGAACAAAAGTATTTAGAGGAACCAATCTTTCAGTATTATCACGGATTCGAGGCTTTAATAAGGCAAGTTGCTTTACTTTTGTGGTTATACAATTTCGCTGGGATGTAGTTCATTTGGGGTCAATTTATCTTTGTAAGAAATGTTCATTTGGTTTCAATTAGTTTAGATAGAATCATAAAGATTGTTTGCTGTACAGTTTGCATTTCGGTTGAGGCTTCTAATTGAGGTGTGCTTGGGTTATGGGCTAAACCACGTTGTTAGTTTTGGTTCCATAGGTCCTTTCTGTGTGGGTTCCAATTTTATTTTGTGGAATTTGAGCCAGTAAGTATGGATAAAATATCAGGCATTCTTTGTGCGGAAATGGCTCTGGAATCATGTTCATTCCTGTCCTTATCTGGTATTAATTATTATGATAACCTTATCCCATATAGGTATTAATTATGAATTAACAGGTTATCCTTGCTCTTATCTGGTTTTAATTCTGGGTTGTTATGCTAGGATGGTTATGGTTAGTTCTGGAACTATACTTGGTTTCGCGTGTACATGGAATCAATTCTGGCCTGTCATGTTATTTTTGCTTTTGGGGTATTGGTTCTAGTACCATGATAACCTGGCTTTGATGATAATTCTGCTAGCATCCCTGCTTACTCTAGAAATCAATGCTGGTATGTCTTAGTGTGCTTTGTAAGTGTTACTTTTGTCATCCTGTTAGACGTATTTTAAAGATAACTCTGGTGCTTGCTCTGGAGGATAATCCTGGTAACAGGTTAGACTGATTTTGATGATACTGCTTCTAAATTAACATGTCACCTCTGTTTGGTATAAATTAATGCTGAGTTGACCGGTGTGGTGTTATCTTTGAGTAGTATTAATATTGGATTATGTTGGATTGTCAGGGTGATCTGGCTGTGTATAAAACTGACTCTGGAACCTTGGCATTAGTTCGGGACTGTCATAACATCTCCCTCTTTATTGGACATTAATTCTGGATTTTCATTGATAGTAACATTAATTTTCATCCATATCTGCACTGCAATATTATATTTAGGATGCTTAGCTTTGTTACTTGAACAAGCAACAGTTCATTCCTGGTGTTTTCTATTTAGTCCTTTCTTTTGTCTACATGCTTTTCATAATGTCTAATTCAATGGTTGTTTATGGGGAAGTAGAAGTGTGCTATTTAAAGCTCCTTGGAATCTATACATATGTTAAAATTTTGGGTATTGAAACCCTTAGCGGTCCCCTCCTGCATGGTTAAAGTTAAGTATTTTGAAAATTGGATGTTATCACCTTAACATTGTGTCAAATTAAAAAGCAGGAAGACATATTGTATAAATGAAAGGCCTAATATTGTTTTTTTTAGGAATAGAGGTACTGTCTTAGGATGCTTGAATCTCCTGTTGGTCTGCATTCGGAGGGTTCATTAGTAATAGCCATGCTTATGTTAGATTTAAATATCTCTATTAACGAGGTTTGACGTTTTATAAACATTTAAAATCATTTTCTTATCTGAATTTCGAATTCCTAAAAAGAATATATTATGTGGTGATTCATTTAGTAATTAAAAGATGAGTTGGAATTCTCCAAATATGTGAATTGAGGGTGATCCCACCAAGTCATGGTATAAAAGTGGGTGGAAGGGTTTCTGAGGGATCCCTGAATACAATAGGCATTCTTGTGCATTTGGAACACCAGTATGTAGCATGTCATTGATTGTGACTGGAGTAAGGATGTTTATCTAATAATGGGACGTCTTATTATGAGGTTTGAGGCAATATTTGATTTTTGGTATTCGCAAGTCTTTTATCTTGATCTTATGTATGGTGTTATCTTTCCCAGTAGTGTAGGTGGTTCTCAGGTTGTAGTCTTATAAGCCTATACTAGTGTAGCCAAGGGATATCTCAAGCAACCGTAAAGTAAACATTAAGATGTAATAGGTGATATGATCCTAAACCCCAATGGGCTTTTGAGAAATAATTTGAATAAGTTGTCATAAGGTAACCATGATCTTTTTAATTGAAATGAATTTGTAAACTGTTGGATACAAGACCTAAATTTTCAAAGCTTTTTCAGAAATGGGAAAGACCCTTAAGCTTCAGTAGCAATTTTTTGAAGGTTCCAAGGGTCTTTGAAATGTGAGTTTTTTAAAGAGGGTTCAAGGACTTTTGGGGAGGGTTTCCTTAACAGGGATTCCTAAGAATTACTTTATTAAACAACATGGTCTCAATTTGAGACTCCTTGGGCTTCTTAAATAAATTACCTACGCTGTTTTGAGATCAAAGGGGTTAATACTCACGAGTAAACTTTACGGGGTATT
This sequence comes from Ceratonia siliqua, assembly GCA_034509205.1. NCBI lineage: Eukaryota > Viridiplantae > Streptophyta > Magnoliopsida > Fabales > Fabaceae > Ceratonia > Ceratonia siliqua. The sequence continues at coordinate 13,854 of JASKGM010013684.1, forward strand.
CTTAAACTTGAGATCTTTAGGGAATTTAAATGAATTTCTTAATTAACTAGGATAAATTTTAGACTCCAATTAGACTCTTTGGAATTGGGTCCAAGGCTCCGTGAAGGGTAAGGTTTAAGTTAAGTTTAAAGGTTCCAATGGCCTTAGTGAAGAAATGATATTATTAAATTAATGTTTTAGATGGGAAGATAGAGGGAAGGAAAAGAAAGCCAATGTTCTTTTGAAAATTAGGTTACTCCTTAAGAATTCATTTGGAACCCAACACTTTAGAAAATTACATTTTTGCCTCAATACTTCTAAAAATAACATTTTGACCTAATATTTTCATAAATTTTATTTTAATTTATTATTTTTTATTTCCAACATTGATACAAAATTCATTTTCACTCTAAAACTTTAGTCAAAAAAATTAACTTGGCAATAATCCATTAACTTCTTTTTACTAATGGTGATTCCAAGGATCAGCATTCCTTACAAACATTATATGGAGAATTGTTTTCTTATAATGGTTAGGTTATACGGGGAAATTTATTTTCCTTATAGACCTAATTCTTCATAAATAATATGTAAACAATTATTTTCTCATATTGTCTTAGAGTTTTATGTGAAGATTTATTCTTCTATATTATCTCGTTTCATCCCTAGGCTTTGGGTGGAGGTTCATCCTCCCAAATTGTCCTAACACCTTAAAGATTTTGGGTGGAGATTTATTCTCCCACATTATCTTATCAAAACCAAAATACCCTCTGCCATAGGATTGAAATCATATATCCGTCCTAAGCAAAATTACCAAAATTATATCAAATTACGTGGACCTTGATCCTTATTGGGGTACTAGGCTCTTACTCAGTAAGTCAGGTCCGGGTCTTTATTTTTCATCTTTTTCTTTTTAGCAATAATAAAAGGGGTAATAAAATATAATTAAAATATAATAAAATTAAAGCACAAACAATTAAGGGTAACCGTCTATAAAGACGGACGCTGTGGGGTGCCTAACACCTTCCTCACACGTAATTCGACTCCCGAACCTTTCCTCGGGTTCGAAAGCCTTTTTTTTTTGTTTTTAGAGGATTCCAATTATCCTCCTAATTAATTAGTGGCGACTCCATTTTTCATAAAATCTCTGTATTTCGGCCATTTGTCATGTTGTGACAATGAGTGGTAAGTTATTCTGATGCCAATTCATGCATTGACCACAAGTCTACTACCGGATGCTGTGTGTTTGTAGGGGGAAATCTTATCTCTTGGAAAAGCAAGAAACAAGATGCTATTTCTCGATCTACTGTAGAATCTGAATATCGTGCTATGGCTCAACTTACTTGTGAACTGATATGGATACGTCATCTGTTAGGTGAATTGGGAGTTGGACAACCTGAGTACATGGAGATACTATGTGATAATCAATCTGCTCTTCATATAGCCTCTAATCATGTGTTCCATGAGAGGACAAAACACATAGAAGTTGATTGTCACTTTATGCGTGAAAAACTTCAAGAAGGCCTCATCTCCACCAAGCATGTCAAGACGGTGAACAGTTGGTGAATATATTTACTAAAGCCCTTGTCAAAACTAGAGTTGAATACATTTGTAACAAGTTGGGCATGATTAATATCTATACTCCAGCTTGAAGGGGAGTGTTAGTGTGTAAGGGTACAAGTGTCTTATCCTATTTATAGTTAGGATAATGCTATCTATTCTTATTGTAAGTTTATTTCCTAATATATATTATTGTGCCAACCCTAAATGGGTATTCTGGCTTTTCAAACATTCCTCTCTGTTACTCTTTCCCTCTCTTCTTGTCTTCTTCTTCTCAAAATTTACAGATGCAAACCATCCGAGACACCCATTGAACCTAATCTTAAACTTCAGCCTTCAAATGCTGAAGAAGCTCTGAATAAGGAACAATATCAGAGACTTATTGGAAGGTTGATATACTTGTCTAATGCACATCCAGATATAGTATTTACAGTTAGCATGGTTAGTCAGTTCATGTATGCACCTGGATAAGAACACGTTGATGCCGTCTATAGAGTTCTAAGATACCTAAAAGGGACCCTTGGAAGAGGTTTACTATTCAAAAACCGTGGACACCAACAAGCGAAAGCATACACTAATACGGAATAAGCTGAAAGTGCTATTGATAGAAGGTCAACTTCTAGCTACTGCACGTTTGTTGGAGGCAACCTAGTCACTGAGCAGAGTAAAAAGTAAAATGTGGTTGCTAGAAGCGGTGCAGAGGTTGAGTTTAGATCAGTTGCTCATGGAATTTGTGAAGTGCTGTGGATCAAGAGATTATTGGAAGAACTAAAGGCCCCTAATCTGTTACCTATTAAAGTGTATTGTGATAATAAGCTACTATCTCTATCGCCCACAATCCAGTACTTCATGACAGAACAAAGCACGTGGAGGTTGATAAACATTTCATCAAGGAAAAAATTGAAAATGGACTGATCTGTATGCCATACCTTCCTACTACCGAGCAAGTTGCAGACGTGTTTACAAAAGGACTCCCTACAAAACAGTTTGACAGACTAATTGGCTAGTTGGTTATGGAAGATATCTTCAAACCAGCTTGAGGAGGAGGGTCGAAATAGGAAAGATTTGATAGTGTTAAAAATGGGAAGATTTGATAGTTTTAGCTAATTATTTGATACTTGTACAGGCTAATTCTTAGGAGTTTTCTTTTATTAGTCAATGCTGTAAATAGGAAATTAATTAGGACAGATAGCTATTGTAATCTAATTCCTGATATTTTGCTTATGTTCTCTCCTATAAAGAGAACCTGTGTAACTCTCTTTGAATATAGAGCTAATACAGAAAAGTATTCCCTCATCTTCTTAAAGCTTTCAAAAAGCAATCAGCATAAACATTCCATTCCATCAAAATCCTAGTTGGTTGTGCCCAAATTTACCTTAGAACCCGTCAAACTGCATATCCTAATTATGCTGACACTATCACAGCAACCAAAATGACAATTGAAACCCCATCCTATTGCTTCCAATTCTTGCTGCCATGTATGCCCTATAAACCTTCAGTCCTCAATATCTACCCTTGTGTCACCCAATAAACCCTAAACCTGACCAAATAAATTCCTTGCTTGTCCTACATCAATTACAGTATTAAAAGTACCTTAAATCAACAAATTTTAGTCAGTAAATTATTTTTTAAATCCTTTCTCCTCTTGTGTTATTTAAGCATCCTATAATTATTTTGGATTGATATTTAGACTTCACAAAAAGGGTATGTTTTTTCAAAAAATTATATGCACTAAGAATAATATAGATTCCATTTTTATTTATATGGTTTATCAATCATACTATATATCTATATTTAATAAATTAAGAAACATTTAAATGGTGTAATTATTCATTACAACTATCAAACATTTCACTTTATCAAGCCCCTCGCCGCAAGTGGAGTTTTGCTTGAAAAAAATTTCTGCTTTTAAATTAAAGCTACAATGGAAATTAAAAAACTTTTCCAATACAGCCCACTATACACAAACATAACCCAGAACTGACAAAAAGGTAGTTATTGACAATTTTCTAATGCAAAATTCTCTTTTCTATGGGAGTATTATACAATATCTTTAACTCACTGGATATAGAATGCTTACATACGGGGTCTTTGCGTAGCCTCTCATTGTTAGTCCCAACATCAATCATGACAGGAAGTACCTGAAAGAGGAAAAGATAGAGACTTACTCAGAATCATCTTATGTAAAAGATTAGCAGGCCGTACATAAGCAGATCAAAAAGATGCATCATAAAAGAAAATTGATTAATATAATTGGAGTGCAGGAACATGAGGAGTCTGCTCTTGTGATCAAAATCCCCTGGTCAAGACGTTTGTCTTAACTGGTAAGCCTAGAGGAGAAGTCCCCCATCGTCCAAATAAGAGCCAATGTGAATGGATATAAGGGCCGGGTAAACCTTGCACTCATGAACTAGCTTTTGAGAGTAAGTTAGACCCACAACTAACGTTTACCCTAATCCGTTCCACATTAGTTGGTATCAGAACCATGGTGTGGTGTTATACGAGGGGTTCGCTTCTCAAAGGGTGGATGAATGATGCAGGAGCGTGAGGAGTCTGCTCTTGTGATCAAAATCCCCTGGTTGAGATGTTTGTCTTGACTGGTAAACCTGGAGGATAAGTCTCACATCGTCCAAATAAGGGACCATGTGAATGGATATAAGGGCCGGGTAAACTTTACACTCATGAGCTAACTTTTGGGAGTAAGTTAGACCCACGACTATCATTTACCCTAATCCGTTCTACATCAAAGGGGGATAATAACAAGGCTTCCATGTCTAATGGTTTGCACATCAATCAGATATTACAGTCCACATTAATACCACTGCAAAATCTTATAACGAGCCAAACTAACCAAGCTATAAAGAATTTGACAATCCATATTAATATCCGCCAACCCATTTGTTCCCTTTCCACTAATATATTTCATCCTAGAGCTACTTTCTTAGTTTCTTTGCAGTAATCAGCAATTACATTAAATATTTCATTTTCAATGTGACAAAACAGTTACGAGACAGAAAAGAGGAAGGCAAAATAAACTATCAAATGCCACAAATTTCTTGTTTAATAAAGTAAAAATATTGGATTATTGCAATCGAGAACTCCATTGTGGAGGGAAGTAAAAGTTGCCTTAGTTGATAATTAGTAGTGTCCATCAATAGACAAGCAACAAAGTAATGGGTTCCTCGTTAAAAGGCACACCCAAAGGACAGTATAAGCATTTTGAGAGGAAAAAAATTGATGCAATAGGCCTGTTTAAGCATAGTTGACCACAGCATTTATCAAATTGGAACATTTTCTTAAAACCAAATTGAAAATATTAATTCTTCAAAAATGGAAGTTTTTTTTTTGGTAAAAAAAAAGGAAAAATTTGATTTTAAAATAATGAAACAATGAACAAGGACATACCCTTTGAGGGTTAATTCCAGCAGCAGCAACATACAAATCCAGCTTCCCAATTGCAATGCCAATACCATGAACTCCAAGATCGCCAAGACCCAGAATTCTGCTACCATCTGTAACAACAATCATATCAACCTGAAAAAGAAAATTTTTGATCTTCAAATTATCAATCAAGATATGAATTTCTTGAGATATAGGTCAAATTTTTGAAACGTATCAATTGAAAGATGAAAACCAAGTAGAAAACTATATGTTCCATCAGTGCAGCATGATATGCTAAACGGAAGAAAAATTTATAGTGCAAAGACTGAGGATAAGAAGTCCTCCTAGAACAACCAAAAAATTAGTCAAAAGATTCAAAACCAAAGAAACAAGAAAAAGGCATTAGCTTAAAGGAGCTCCTATGCCTCGGTAATTTCATTAGATAAAACTCTCCAAAAAGATGCAGGAGTCCACCCAAAGAACTACCCTATATCCCATAAAAGGTTCTAAGAAAGAAATATCTTGGTAAAAATCTGGCATTTCCTTCCAACCATAAACACCACAGCCCTGCAAAAAAGCAAATTGCCAAAGGGCTTTACACTCCTTCCTGCTACCACAGTGTCTACAATGCATAGAAAAATCAACAGTCTAAGCAGGGTTGAGAACTCGAAAATTGCCAAGCAAACTCAAAGTGAAAAAAGAGATGATTGTTCATATCCAAACTCCAAAAAATCATAACATGATAACACAAACATCAGGAGAAACAGCCTTGTGAGGACTGAATATATCAAAGATCAGTATTTCTTTCTTTAATAAAAGTAACAGATGGTTCATATCAACATGGTAATCAAAGTCACATGTTAACTCTTAAACTTGTACGAGTCCAAACTCCTCCATCCAAATTAGGAGACATTTATAAAAAAATAAACTAGAAAGTGCAAGTGGATAGTAATGTCGCAGTTTCTTTATCATTCAAGTTTATGAGAAAATGAAAATTTCTAGAAATATTGGCATCCTAAGTAATAAAACTAAATGGATAGGGGACTGATGAAGAGCATAAAGACAATAGACGTAATCATAAGCATCTGAGAATGAAGAAAACTCCATCGAAAGGTCCTCTCACAATCTGATTGGTAAACTGCTACCCACCTTTAAAGAGACCAAGGCCCTAAAAGATACACATTCCAGAGAAATAAATTTCCAAGGACTTGAGTGAGTGTGCATAGCATTTGTTAGAAATATAATGGCCAGGGTTAAAGATGTGTGTGTTATAACTAGTGGGCTGGGCTTTTACTAGTTGTACTATCCCTACTTGACCTTATTTTAATCATGTTAAAGTTAAAGAGATAATTTGGAAAATCTTGTCATATTAGCTAGGTGATCATGTATTTGTATACTGTGAGGAAAAGGAACCGTCTGAAAAAAGTACAAAGACTAAAAGGACTAAACTATCCCTACTAATGTAACCCATTATTCTCAACAAATCATAAATAGACACACAAGGAACCTAGCCATGTAAGTTAGTGATCCCATTCTTATCCCTCTCTTTCATTTGAATATCATTTTTTACATGGTATCTGTTAGAACTTAGGGGTAAAAAGGGAATAAGAGAAAGCAGGGAAGTTATCTAGCAAATATGGGGAGATTAGGCTAATTGTGCTATTTATAACAGATGGTAAGGGAGAGGTGGAGAGGCAAATATTGAATTGGGATTTGGGGGAGAGTCTTAGCCTATCAAATTGCTAGGAAAGGCAGTGTCCAGCCACTCAAAGTGCTGGATTTATATCTATGTGTTTAAGATAGTATTTGTAGTGATTGTGTTGGAGTAAGGTTGTGTATTTGTGGGATTAGTTATTGTATTGTATTCCATTTTTCTATCAATATCATAATATTTCAGTCTTGTATCCTTGCCATTTGGGTTGGTTCTCAACAAATGGTATCAGAACAAATGACCCAAGGAGAGTTCATGGGTTTTGGGGTAGTTGATGGCTTCTCTTCAAATTTCTATTGGTTCTTGTTAGAAGTCTCACATTGCGTGGGTAGATTGATTAAGTGAAGTGTATAATTCCTTGGGCAGCCTCCCACCAATGAGCCAGTTATATCCATGGTGGTTTGTTAACCTAGTATCAGAGCCGAGGCTCGATGATCTACACCAGGTATCGAAGATGTTCTCCATCGTGGTTGCACTCCTCCGTCGTGAGGAGGAGTGTTAGAATACCCATATTATTTGGGTAAATTGGTTAAGTGAGGTATATAATCCCTTAGGCACCCTCCCACCAATGAACTAGCTTTTGGGGGGTAAGTTCTACCTAACGAGGTTTGTTAACAGTTCTGTGTGGTTTCTCGACGGTTTCTGGCCCAACTTCCTGTAGGGTCCTGTTCAGAATCTTCTATTGGACGTTCCTCTGTTTCCACTGTCATACCTGTTTTCCGCGACGATTGAAGCTGCGTTCCCACACAACGGTCGAGCACGTCACAGTAGGCTTCAAGTGCAACGATGGCAAAAGGAATGATGGCGACAGATCTGGTCTTTTTCTGGTAACTACGGTTCGCGAAGGGGCAAAGAGACCTATGATAATGGGATCCAAGACGACGACCGACGACAGGGTTGCTCGCCTATCCGATTTCAGCTACGGCGGAGGCAGTTCTTAGTTAAAGTTCTAGTTTGCCTTGCGGGTTTGGGTTAGCAAAGGTCAATAAGTTGGGAACATAATAGATAAGTTTATTTTTAAAAAAATCCTCTCATCTGGGATTCAGGGTTATTTTGACATAGCAGCTAAGGACAAAAAAAAAAGAGAGAAAACCAGAAAAAAAAAATGATGAGATGTCGTATCTTTGTGTTTTGTGGTGTTCTAGTTGTATTTCTTGGCTGTTTGGGTGAATATACAGCAGAGAAGTTCTTGGATTTTCCAAAAAAAAAAAAAGATAGATCATAGCTCTTCTTGTCTTTGTTGAGAGCTGACTGTGGCGAAAGGAGCAACTAGGGAAAGCGTCGTGCGAGCCATTGAGAGCGACCAAAGCGAAGGTTCTCCTAACAAAGGTTTCCCAATTGGATAGCCAGCTCCGTGGACGTCACTCTAAAAGGAGGCGGTAATGTTAGAACCAAGGGGCAAAAAGGGCATAAGGAAAATGAGAGAAGTTATCTAGCAGTTATGGGGAGGTTAAGCTAATTGTGCTATTTATAACAGATGGTAAAGGAGAGGTGAGGAGGCAAATATTGAATTGGGATTTAGGGGAGAGTCTAGCCTCTCGAATTGCTAGGAAGGGGAGTGTCCAACCACTCGAAGTGCTGGATTTATATCTATGTGTTTACTATAGTATTTATAGTGATTGTGCAGGAGTAAAGTTGTGTATTTGTGGGATTAGTTATTGTATTGTATTCCAGTTTGCTATCAATAGTAGAGCTTGCAGGGAAAGTTCTAAGGTTTTAAGTTGATTATGTATTTCTCATGGCCGAAGCTTTGAACACTTATATGGCAAAGCTCTGGCTCCCTTTTTCCAACATCTTTTTTTGCACTTTTTCAATGACCAAAGAATTTTCAAGCGAGACCTTTTCATACTAGCGACCCTCAAAATCGGCCTCAAAAACGTCCAACGAGCCCATCCCTAGCGATGATTGCCCATAAGTATGTATCAAGAACTTTCCTACACCAGTGAAAGGTTTCTGAGTCTATTTCTATGTGCCGACACATGTGGACGCATACGCCACCAGCAGTCTCATCAACTCAACAAAAACTCGCCAACCAAACCTCTTAGACTCATCCCTGGCCTCTTCTTGTCTTGATTTGTGACCAAGTATGGTGTTTTGGCTCTGTCCTGCTTATTTGTGTGTTTTTTGGAAATTTTCCGGTGACCCAAGCGTGTTTGGTTTGCGCTTTGGAGTTGGCTATTTGTGGTTACTTTCTTGGTTTGGTGATTTTGTCAAATCAATAAATAAAGTATTCATATGGGTTTATGCGTTACATGGTTTTGAATTTAGGCAATTTGAATTGGTGTTTAATATTATGGGTAATTGTTTCAATGTTTGTTTGTTAGTTTTCTTGTTAAGTAAATTGTAGTAAAAACTCTTGGTATGACCTGAGTCGTAAGGAGTGGAGACTTTGAGAATTGCGTATTACTTTGACACTAGTAAGAGATTGTGTTGTTGGGTGCCAGGGAACAATCCTAGTTGTGTAGAAGATCGAGGAAATTACTCATGGGAAGTAGGTTGAAGACTTAGCTAGGTCATTTGTTAGACAATGAGGCCAAGGAGAGCTATGACAATATCAAGGGTACTACTCACGGGAAGTGTGTCAAAGAATTCTGGGAGCTTTTCATCTACTGAGGACATTGTCAGGACGAGTACTACTTGCTAAAGTTCTTGAATCGTAATTAATCGTTGATAGTAGTAGTGTTTAAGTTTTGATTTGTTTTTCTTTTTAATTTTAGTTAGGTTTAATAAACAGAATGTGAGTTATTCATTTCCAAACTCCTTATCATAGCCTCACTCAATTTTTTCCCCACATTAAAATCCTCTCATCCTTACCTCTTAAAATTTTTGGGTGTACTTCATTTGTTCACATTCCACCTCACCAAAGGAGAAAACTATATCCAACTATAATCAAATGTATCTTTCTCAACTACTCACCCCACCAAAAAGGGTACAAATGCTACTCTCCAACCACTCAAATTCTACAACACCATGGACGTCACCTTCTTTGAAAATCAATCATTTTACACCAAGACTATTATTCAAGGGGAGAAAGACATACCAATTCAGTTAGAATACCAGGCTTGGCACACCACCTTCTCCATTACTCATACCAAACCAAGCAGCAACAAATCCCAGCCTATTATACCCACTTTACCCAAGACCATGACCATTGCTTCCGAGACCATTGTTCCTAAGACCTTGAATGAATCTGATCCTAACTCAAACATACTTAATGAGAAGCAAACAAGGACTCAAGAAATCACAAGACACCAAGGGAGGAAGATCATTGCAAGAGTCAGCCCCTAAGTTAGATTCTATGACCCAAGGTAATATAGCTCTCATTCTAGCTCTTCCTCTGAAGATAATCTTGATTTACCTATTGCTCGAAGGAAAGCTACCATAACTTGTACTCGGTATCCAATTGCTAATTTTGTGATAGATGAGAGACTATCATCTTTCTTATCAGGCCTTTACTTCAAACTTAACTAATGTCATTATTCCTCATTGCATACAAAAAGTAATGAAACATCCTGAGTGGAGGAAGGCAGTTCAAGATAAAATTCAAACTCTTGAAAATAATGGCACATGGGAAATCACTAATCTCGCTGATGGAAAGAAAGTTATAGGCTGTAAATGAATATTTAATATCAAATATAAGGCAAATGGGAGTATTGAAAGGTATAACGCGAGACTTGTAGCAAGAGGCTTTACTCATACCTATGGAATTGACTACCAAGAGATCTTTGCTCCAATACTTATTTCCTTGGCTGCCAACTTAGATTGGCCACTTCATCAACTAGACATCAAAAATGCTTCCCTAAATGGTGATCTGGAAGATGAGGTTTATATAAAAATTCCTCTTGGCCTTGATAATTCGAGCAATAGAGGGGGCTGTGTGCAGATTAAAAAATCCTTGTATGGTCTTAAACAACTCCTAGGGTCTAGTTTGAGCGGTTCACCATAGCTGTATAGAAACAGTTATACTCAAGGCTAATCAAACCATACTTTGTTCACAAAGAGATCATCTGGGGTCAAATTGCAATTCTTACTGTTTACATGAATGATATTATTCTAATTGGAAATGATACAAATGAGTTGGATGACTTGAAAGATGTCGTAGCCAAAGAATTTGAGATCAAGGATTTGGGGGCTCTAAAATACTTCCTCGAGATGGAAATTTCTAGATCAATGACAGGCATATCTATTTCTTAAAGGAAGTAGGAAGTACACACTAGACCTTCTAAAAGAAGCAGGTATGTTTGGTTGCAAACCTGTTGACACTCTTATAGATACCTCCAAGAAACTTGATGTAAGAGAAGAAGCCAAACCAACTGATAAAGGAAGATATTAAAGACTGATGGGTAAGCTCATTTACTTATCTCATACTAGACTTACCATAAGCTTTGCTATTAGTGTGGTGAGCCAATTCATGAATAACCCAAGTAGTGAACATCTTGAGGCTGTTTATAGGATCCTTAGATACCTTAAGAAAGCTCTCGGGAAAGGTTTATTTTTTAAAAAGAGGAATAACCAAGACATAGAAGTGTATACTAATGCTAATTGGCAGGATCCTTAATTGACAAAAGATCCACCTCAGGCTACTGTACTTATGTTATGGGAAATCTAGTAACTTCGAGAAGCAAAAACCAATCAGTTGTGGCAAGGGGTAGTGCTGAAGCAAAATTTAGAGCATTTGCTCTACAAATATGTGAAGGTATATGGATAACAAAACTTATTGCAGAACTGAACATTTCTTCCAATGACCCTATTAAGCTAAAATGGGATAATCAAGCTGCAATTCGCATTGCAAAAACTTCTATTCATCATGACAGGACAAAGCATGTTGAGATTGATCAGCATTTTATTAAGGAAAATATTTATCAAAAGGTGATTCAAGTGGATTATACCCCTTCATCCCAACAAAATGCTGACATTCTTACTAAAGCACTTGGTTGTGAGCAATTTGAAACCTCCTATCCAAGCTGAGAATGATAAACATATACTATCCAGCTTGAGGGGGAGTGTGGATTTGTTGAATCCCGAGATTTGTGGAGTCTATATTAGGAAGTTATCTTTTTATCTATTATAGCTATCTTGTCGAGATTGATGCATAATCAAATCTCCAATGATAGCTAGTCTTTAATGTATTTCTTTTATTTTGTTTCCTTATTTGTAGGAATGAGGTCAACTGTAGCTATTGTTGCCTTCTCCTATTTATCTGTAATTCTGGTTTGCTTTCAGTACAATGAAAAAGAATTCTATTCCAAAAATTACATTTTGAAACAACAAAAAAACCCTAAATAGTCACTGCCTAAGGAAAAAAAATCAACAGCAACCCTAAATACACGAGAGCCAGAGAATAAATCTAAAAAGTCTAGAACCTCTATGGAACAAGATATGTAAAAGAATTCAGTTGAGAAAACTCAACTCTACAGATAAACTAAGATAACCTTGAAAACAGATCATGTTCCATGTAAGTCAAGGGAAGAAAAACAACAATGCAATAGATAGAAGCAATTCTAGTAAAGTGGAAGTAGAAAATTAAGCTTACATCAGCGCAGGTTTGATTTCAAGCTAATTGTTAAAGCGAACTTAAGCTAAGTAGTCAAATTAGTTTGAACATTTGAGATCATAACAAAATTATCACATGTCTATGAAACAGTGTATACCCTGTAGAATATTATATAAACTGAAGAAGCAGAGACATTTAGAATGGAGATATATAAGTTCTAATAAAAAATTTATACATGTAACAGTGATATTGGCAAGCAAGCACCTGCTCAGCTGGCCAATTATAAACCATAGACATCATTTCTCCACGATCTTCAGCACTGAAATACATTCCTCTTGGCCTTCTAAATAAACCACTGTAGTTTTGACATACAAGACCTACAGTTGGAGTGTACACTACTGGTGCATATTCCTCAATGTTGGCAATTAAAACCTGTCAAATTAGGACATATTAAAGTTAAAAATATAACAAAACAGGATTCCTAAGTTGTACAAGAACATCTCTAGTCAATTACAAAATGCAATAAACAAATAAATTTTAATTTTATTATGATGAGTCGTAGAAAATATGTAAACAGATTATACAACTAAAATCACATGGGGGGCATAAAGTTCCTATTCATTATAAATCATGTGACTTCCATCCCACAAATGTCTTGGGCTTTGTTCCAAATGTCAGCTCTGGCAAGCACAACTATGTTCCTCTTCATTTTTAAGGCGTTGCTATCCTCACTACCTGCTATTTGATCAGCCATATGCCACCATTTATTAGCGCAGGGAAGGAACAGAAATGGAAGGTTTCTAACTCTTCGGTACAGAAACCAGCGCTGGAACCAGAATTCCAGGAGAAACACAGCAGCAATCCAGCCACAAGGGTCCACACGGGAGAACAGAAATTTTTAGAATATGCATTGCCTTCATTCAACATAACAACAAACTACAAATAGTCTAAGACACATGTGAAAAGTCTAAAATACCCCTAGGACTAAACAGAACAATAACACAAACAGAAACATACTCAGGTTCATGACATAGCACTTAAATAGAGAATTAAAGATACGACAGTGGGATTAAATAGCAATTAAATTATGATTCTTCCTGGGCTTCTTAGCATCTAATCCAGATAAGAAGTCTAGGGCTATCTACTCTGCATCAGTCTCCCCGGCCTGTAAAGGAGTCGACCCCGAGTCATAATCTGGATACATGGATTCTTCAGAATCATGGTACTCATGCAAGTCAGAAACATTGAAAGTGCGGGAAATGCCCATAGTTTCGGGTAGATCCACGACATAGGCATTGGAATTGATCCTCTTGAGAATCCTGTAGGGACCATATTTTCTAGGACTAAGCTTGTTTTATGTACCAACTGGGAAATGTTCCTTGCGCAAGCAAACCATTACCATGTCACCTTCCTCAAACTCCTTGAACCTGCAATGCTTATTAACATCTGACTTGTACTTAGCAATAGTCTCTTCAAGCTTGCTCTTCACTTCTTCCTGGATGGTCTGCACTTGTTGAGTCATGTGTTTTGCTGTCACATTCTTGTCTGATAAAACCGGAAGGCGGGCTAAGTCAAGGGCAATATGAGGAGTACTGGTATACACAACTGAAAATGGTGATCTTCCTGTGGCGCTGTGGACTGCGTTATTGTAGGCAAACTCAGCTTGGGGGAGGGCATGATCCCATCCCCTTGGGTGATTTCCACAAATACACCTGATCAAATTTCCCTAAGTCCTATTGACCACTTCTGTTTGACCATTCCTTTGGGGATGAGCGGTACTACTGTACTTTAGGGAGGTATCAAACATCTTCCACAATGTGATCCAAAAGTGACTAAGGAATTTTGGATCCCTGTCAGAAGTGATGGTCTTGGGAACTCCATGTAAACGGACTACTTTCCTGAAAAATAATCTAGCAACGCGAGATGCATCGGAAGTCTTTCTACAGGGGATAAAATGAGCAATTTTGGAAAAGCGGTCCACCACAACAAAAACAGAATCCACTCCTCTTTGAGTCCGGGGCAATCCCACAATAAAGTCCATAGACAAATCTTCCCAGATATTATTGGGAATAGGTAATGGAGTGTAAAGGCCTGTGTTCTGAGCTTGTCCCTTGGAAGTTTGACACACAGAGCACTTTCTAACAAAATTCCCTACGTCTTTATTAAGGTGTGGCCAATAATACCTTTCTCTAAGTGCCGCAATTGTCTTGTCTCGGCCCAGATGACCACTAAGACCTCCTCCATGCACATCTCCCATAAGCTTCTCCCTCAGGGAAATCCGGGGAATACATAATTGACTACCATGGAACAAGTAGCCTTCAAGAATATGGAAGTCGCCAGTAGGTTGTCCATTGAGACATTTCTCCCATTCTTCCTGAAAGTCCTCATCTGTTGAGTAAAGTTCTTTTAGAGATTCGAATCCCACAACCTCTTGTTTGAGGGTAACCAACAAAGCTGATTTTCGGCTCAAAGCATCAGCCACCCGATTCTGACTTCCTGACTTATGCTTAAGAACAAAAGAAAACTTCTGAAGAAAGGTGGCCCACCTGACATGCATATTATCCAGACGTTTCTGATAATTCAAGTACTTCAGGGCTTGGTGATCCGTGTACAGAACAAACTCCCTCTGAATCAAGTAGTGCTCCCAATGTTTAAGAGCCCTCACAATGGCATAAAACTCTTGGTCATAAGTGGACCATTTTCTCTTAGCACTATTTAATTTCTCAATGAAGTATGCTACTGGTCTCCTTTCTTGGGACAGAACAGCACCAATACCAACTCCACTAGCATCACATTCAACTTCAAACAACCTCTCAAAAGAGGGTAAAGCTAATACTGGAGCATTACACAACTTCTCTTTAACAGTCACAAAACTGCGTTCTTGATCTTCACCCCAATGAAATCGACCCTTCTTGAGGCAATCAGTAATAGGAGCTATTATGGAACTAAACCCCTTAACGAATCGCCTATAAAAAGTGGCAAGACCATGAAAGCTGCGTACTTCACTCACGCTCTGAGGGGTAGGCCAATCTCTAATGACTTGCACTTTGCTCTCATCAGCATGAACACCACATTCACTAATGACATATCCCAAAAATAAGACACTAGGAGTTAGGAACTCACACTTCTTAAGGTGAATGAACAGTTTGTTCTCTAGTAAGGCTATGAGAACTTCCTTCAAGTGATTCAAGTGCTCATCTTCTTCTTTGCCATAAATAAGGATGTCATCAAAGTATACCACCCACAAATTTCCCAATAAAAGGCTTCAAGACATGATTCATAAATCTCATGAATGTGCTAGGGGCATTGGATAGCCCAAAAGGCATAACTAGCCACTCAAACAACCCTTCCTTGGTCTCAAAAGCAGTTTTCCATTCATCTCCAGGCCGAACCCTGATCTGATGATAACCACTTCTTAAGTCAATTTTTAAGAAGACTTTAGACCCTTCTAACATGTCCAGCATATCATCTAGTCTCGATATAGGGAATCGATACTTAATGGTTATCTTATTGATGGCCCTGCTATTCACACACATTCTCCAACTTCCATCCTTCTTTGGAGTCAATAAAGCGGGAATAGCACATGTACTAATGCTTTCTCTAATAAGTCCTTTAGCTAGTAAAACTTCAATTTGTTCCCTTAAAATTTCACTTTCTTTTGGGCTCATTCTGTAGTGGAGTAGGTTGGGTAAACTAGCTCCTGGAATAAGGTCAATCTGGTGCTGAATATCTCTAACAGGCGATAATTGGTTAGGAAGCTCTTCTGACAACAACTCAGAAAATTCAGTTAGTAAAGGCTTCACCCGTTCGGGAATTTCCTTGGCTGTGTTTTGTTGATTAGCCTCGGGTAGGGACTTTACCATAAGCACATGGACTTCCTGTGTCTCTTTGGCCACCCTCAAGAATTTACCCACAGAGTGAGTCATAATAAGAAAAGATTTTACCTCCACTTTAGAAGCTTTGGGAAAAGATGAACCACTCTTAGATGGAACCATGGCTATGCTGGGGCATTTCCAATTAAACAAACATACATTCTCTCGTCCCCTATAAGTCATATTGACATCAAATTGCCACGGTCTCCCTAGCAATACATGAGTGGCATCCATTTCAATTACATCACATACCACTTCATCATGATAATATTTACCCATAAAAATAGGAACTTCACAAACCCTGGTAACTCCCTCATTAGGTCCTTTCTTCACCCAACCAATCAAATAAGGAGAGGGGTGAGGTTCGGTGGATAACTCCAAATAATCAACCAACTTCTTGGGAATGAAATTATCACAACTGCTGTTATCAACAATTAAATCACATACCTTTCCTGCAATGATACAAGCAGCCTGAAAAATATTGTGCCTCTGTACTGGTTCCCCGCTTGGTTTGGTACACAAAACTCGTTGCAGGATGAGGCTAACCCTCTCCCGTTCCCCTTCTTCAACCCCAGCTACATCATACAACTCCTCATCAAATTCTAGTTGTTCTAGATCTTCTTCATCTTCTTCATTAGGTTCCACCAAGTTAACTGTTTTTCTAGAGGGGCATTCATTGGACTTATGACCTTGTTGTCCATACCGGTAGCATTTGAAAGTGGATGGTCTAGAGTAAGGATTAGTATTTTGGGGGCTATCTTGGTTGGGAGGCGTGCTGAAATTTCTGCTTTGGTTGTAACCACCACTACTACTTCCTTTAGCATAATTATTCTGAGCTGTGGGAGGGTCAGGCAAGGAGTTCATTGAGGCATTTCCTTTTCCGGCATTGTTGTTGCTATCATTCCATTTTCTTCTGGAATAAGTTTGCATTCCTGCATACCTCTCCATTACTTCAACCTTCAAAGCCATATTGTAAGCCTCATCATCATCCCATAAAATCTGAAGGCCTATCTTCTCCTTGATTTCTGGCTTTAAACCACCCTAATATCTAGCTACCTTTTGTGCTTCACTCTCATTCAAATTGTTCCTCATAGAAAGCCTATTAAAATCTGTTGTATAGTCAGAAACAGATTTATTCCCTTCGACACAACTTTGATACATTTGGAATAAATGTTGTTCATAATCAGGGGGCAAAAATTTCTCCATTAATAACTGCCTCATTCTCCTCCAGGTCCTCACAGGACCCCTATGCTACCTTCTCCTATTTCTCTGTAATTGATCCCACTAGACGGCAACACCACTCTTAAATCTGTAAGCCACCCACTTAACTAACCTATCTTCAGACACTTCCATCATCTCTGCAAACCTTTCCACTTCAGAAATCCAATCCAAGAATTCTTCAATGCCCATGTTGCCATTAAAGGAGGGAAGGTCAGCCTTCAACTTGTAGTCATCATGCAACCGTTGCCTACCTCCCTGGTGCTGCTCAAAGGCCTGTTCATACAGAGGGGATTCCTCTATATCTGACCCGAGGTCACTATCATCAGGGAATCATTCATTTCTAGGTGGATTTCTTCTACCCGCTGTCCATCGCACCGGTCTGGTCTCCCAAGGGTCACGAGCGTCGAGCCTAACTTGCCCGTTACGGACTTCACCCTCGCGCCTAACTGGTGCGGCTTGGGCGTTACGGGTTTGTTGGATGGAAGCACCAAGGCCGGCGATTAGTTCCCTGAGTTCTGCAATGGACCTACGTTGCTTGTCAATAGCGTTCCAGATGGCAGTCTCACCCACCGGTACTGTAGTCGGCCTGCTCCCTTCACGTTCATTGGCCATCTAGCAGGGCAAATCCCAGGTTCTGATACCAATTTGGCGCAGGGAAGGAACGGAAATGGAAGGTTTCTAACTCTTCAGTACAAAAACCAGTGCTGGAACCGGAATTCTAGGAGAAACACAGCAGCAATCCAGCCACAAGGGTCCACACGGGAGAACAGAAATTTTTAGAATATGCATTGCCTTCATTCAACATAGCAACAAACTACAAATAGTCTGAGACATATGTGAAAAGTCTGAAATACCTCTAGGACTAAACAAAACAATAACACAAACAGAAACATACTCAAGTTCATGACATAGCACTTAAATAGAGAATTAAAGATACAACAGTGGGATTAAATAACAAGTAATTATGATTCTTCCTGGGCTTCTTAGCATCTAATCCAGATAAGTAGTTTAGAGCTATCTGCTCTGCATCATTTATCGTACAAAATCAGCACCCATATTCTATAATCTTCCCTCACCACTCTCTTTATCCTCTGCCACCTGTCCCTTGGGTTGTCTATACTTTGTCCATACTCACTCTTAAACAGGATAAGCTTACTACAAATGCTCTCAAATGTATATTCTTGGGCTATCTTCAAAAAGGTTATCATTGCTATTGTCTAACTGCTACATTACTTCTTTTAGATATCGCTTTCTTTGAAACCTCTCCCATCTTTTTTTTTCCTTTTTTAATAAAAGAAGAAAATTATATTAATAATGGAAAAAGATACAAGTGAAGAGAAAAAGTTTTGTCCAAAAATATAGTACCAAAATTCAAAACAATTAAAATGGACAGAGATGAAAATAAGAAAAAAGTCGAATGCATCGAAGCTGGCCAATCCCTCTATATATCTTGGAGTTAAAGAAACCATGTCCCTTGCACCAAAGAGATGCCGAAAAGTTATTCTATCCCATAAGACCTCCAAAGACAAAGAAACATCCCTACAAAAATAGGCATTTCCTTCCAACCAAAAGTTACAAATCATGGCATAGATAGAACATTGCCAAAAAAAACTCCCTCCTTGTTTTTCCCAAAACCTTTGAATCTTATAAGGAGAAACGTCTCTAAATCCTACAAACACACCCAACACTCATTGAGAACCCTGACCAAATTATTCCACAAGAAAATAGCCACTCTGCAATGTAAAAACAGGATACCACCAATTTCTGCACAGGTTATGCAGTTAATACAAATATTAGGAGAGAAAGTTGTATTAGGTCTCCAAATTTGCAGCATGTTATTTGTGTTAATTCTATTGAGTACCGTTCTCGAAACAAACGACTTGATGATATAGAACAAATTGCACTAGATTATCTCTCTAGTTTAGATGCTAAAAAGCCCAAAGTCAGAAAGTCCCATGGGTGATTATAGTATCGTGCTGTTTCTGTTTGTTATGTATGTATTTTATGTAACTTGCTTTATATTGTATGTTGTTAAGACTGTTTGGATATTAGTTGCTAAGTCAAGGGTATGTCTGTAATTATAGTTGGGAGACTTTCTATTTTTATTTGTTGTAATAGCTGAATCAGAGGCAGATCAATATATGAGATATTTTGTCCTTGTGTCTCTGTTTCGAGAGCCTTTCTCTCGAGTTACTATTCATGCTACAGTATACTCGCACCTAGAACATAGATTCCAGCGTTTTCACTTGGCCGTTAAGCTGAGTTTCGGTTCTACTACACTTCCTGCTACGCCATAGTGGCATCAGAGCTTGGGTTTGCCATGCTTGATGGCTAATGATGGAGAGAGAGCAGACCAGCAGGTGCAACTCAAGGGGAAGATGCATTGTGGGCTGTTATGGACGAATAGAGGAGATCAATTGCTGAACTAAGAGACATGGTGGCCAACCTTGGAGTCAACCTCAATAGAACCAACGACAATACCAGTGGACGTGTTCGGGGAGTTGCCCAGGACCCCATTGGCACTGCACCAGCCGCTGTTCCAGCCAGGAGAGGAGCTTTTCAAAGACACCCAACTAAGAATGAGCCGATAATGGATGATACCGACACTGGGTCAAAGGAGAATGTTCCATATCAGCCTATACAGCCTCAATATGATAGGAACAGAGGACCTGAAGACTACAAATTAAAGGCTAATATTCCTAATTTTAATGGAAACATGGGCATTGAGGAATTTTTTGATTGGTTGTCTGAAGTAGAAAGACTTTTTGAGATGTTGGAAGTTCCTGAAGTTAAAATGGTGAAGTGGGTAGCCTTTAGATTTAATAGTGGTGCTGCTGTTTGGTGGGACCAGTTGCAAGGAACCAGGAGAAGATAGGGGAAAGCTCCAATCAAAACATGGAGGAGGATGAAGCAGCTTTTGATGGATAAATTTCTACCTCAAGACTATGAACAACATCTGTTTCAGTTGTATCAAAGTTGCAACCAAGGAAGTAAGTCAGTTTCTGATTATACTGTTGAGTTTACTAGACTTTCTACAAGCAATAAATTTGAATGAAAATGAATCCCAAAGAGTAGCTTGATATTTGGGTGGACTTAAACCTGATAGGGAGAAAATAGGATTGCAAATCCTTTGGAGTGTTGATGAAGCATATAACCTAGCATTGAAGGCTGAAATGATGGAAAAGGCATCCAATAGGCAAACTTATTCTAGAAGAAGATAGGCAAAAAGTAGTAATGATGTTGGAAAAGGGAAGGCCCATCAAATTCCCTTAGATGAAGTTGACAGACCCTCGGATAACCAAGGAAGAGGAGCTGGTAGTAGTTATGGCCGAGGTAAATGTGAAAACATACAGCTATTTGTATCTTTAATTTATTCCTTGTATCACCCTTGATTCGTTCCTAATTCTTTCCTGATTCCTCTCTGCAATTAGTTTCCTAATTAGTATTTATTTCCTCTTACATTTAGAAGTAGAATCAGCTTTGTACTTATTTCCTACGTGTATATATTCACCTTCTGGTTGTAAGGTTAACACACTGACATATACAACGCATTTTACCAGAGTAAATCAACTCATAAGTCATGTGGCTATGACACTTTCAAAAGCATCAACCCATACTCAAAAACTTCTTCCATAAAGTGTTATAGATGTTGTCAACAAGGGCATAAATCCAATGAGTGTCCTGCCAGGAAACCAATTAACCTAGTAGAATCAGATGAAGGGTTTGAAGAAGATGGTGAACAGTTGGAATTTGATGATGAAATATATGTGTGGAAATTATTGAACAGCTGTTTATGATTTGTTGTGATCAGTAATTAGGATCCCCTGTAATTAGTGATTAGCTA
>JASKGM010013695.1:0-10236 GCA_034509205.1 Ceratonia siliqua
AGATGATGGCTGGCAAGATTTGTTGAAAAATGTGACTTTATTTTGTGAGCAACATGACATTGATGTTCCTGATTTTATTGCTCCTTTTATAGCACGACAAAGGCGCTCCTGTCACCAAAAGATAATATCACAGTGGAACACTATTATAGAGTGAAATTATTTATAGTTACAATAGATAAACAAGTGCTTGAGTTGAATAATAGGTTTAGTGAGAAAGCATTGGAGCTTTTAACACTTAGCTCTCACTTAGTTCCTAAGAATGCTTATAAAGCTTTCAACATTGATTATATTTGCACTCTTGTGGAAAAATACTATCTTGATGATTTTACTGAGCAAGAGAAGATGATTTTGACATATCAACTTCAGCATTTTATTATTGATGCTTGCAATCATCCAGATTTGAAGAATTTATCAACTATACCTGAACTGTGTTGTGCCTTGGTAAAAATTGAGAAATTCAAAGTGTATTACTTGATTGATCGATTGATTCGTCTCATCTTGACTCTTCCAATTAGAACAGCTACAACAGAACGTTCATTTTCAGCAATGAAAATAATCAAGACAAGGTTGCGTAACAAGATGGAAGATGATTTTCTTGCAGATAGCATAGTGGTTCATATTGAAAAAGAAATAGCTGTAAGTTTTACTTCTAAATCTATTATTGATGATTTCAAGTCATTAAAAGATAGGAGAGCATCACTTTAAATGGAGGTAATTTTTTGTTATTTCATTTAGCATTGTGTTTAATTAATTGTGTTTTATATCATTTATAAATTTTAATATTTTAATATATGATACAGTAAACTATCTTTTTGGATTTCTTGGTATCTTTTTGCATTTGACATGGCATATACGGCAAATCAAGGTTAGTATGTATTTTATCTTTACGCAAGAATACTATTTATTTTTGTAAAACATGTTTTAATATAAGATGCATTTTTTTAAGTATTAATATTTTAAAAAACATATATCAATATTTTGCCCCCTATTATTTTTGCTCAAGATTCGCCACTGTTCACGCACACGGTGCATCCAAGTTAAGAAAAGATCCTCAAAGGTCATGCTCATGTTAAAAAAAATTACCACATCGTTCTAGTCAAATTAGCCAACAACCAACTCCAAAAACCATCCTCTAATCTTCCCTAACCATATCCGCATTACCTGCTCTTATCCTTAAGTTAAAAAGAATCCACTCCCACTGGCTTAAAGAAAAAAAACTGCTCCACATATTTGGTTTCAGCTTATACCCCAACGTTGAGGCATGTTGGCAGTCTCTAAGGTAGTGCAAGGCATAGTGTGCAACCTATTATGACCAGGGAGCCAAAGGAAATGAGGGGAATCTAGACAAGACTCCAAGTGATGATCATTTGCACATTCGTGGAGGCTCGATCACCCACGCTTGAGCCAAGAGGATGCAAGAGAGTTTGGAAGGCCTCATAGCTAAGGTTTGGACCCAAGAATCAAGCCAAGAAGTAAGGAATCAACAAGGGAAGACTATGTGCATGATTAGGGCTTTGGAAGAGTCGACCGGCAATTTTGGGACAAAGGGATAATGCCCCAGCGCCTAGACTATTGTGACCTACACACATTGTTGTGTCTTTCATCCATTTGGGCTTTGAATTTGTCATTTTTAGGCCCATTTTATCTCTAATCAAACCTAATGATATTTTCCTTAGTCGGTATTGGGTTGTATTTAGGAATATGGGTTTACGCTTAGGATAGGCCTTTTTATCCATTTTAGGTTAAATTTCTTGTTTTTGCTTTAAAGGGAGCATTTCCCCTTTGTGAAAGGGAGACTTGATTATTGATGAAATTGAGAGTTTTTCTCCAACCTTTGGTTCTTTGAAGAACTGAATGAACTTATCAAGAACTAGGATTCTTGTGGTGTTCCCCAGCTTATCACTCTCCCTATTTCTTGTCTAGAGTGTAGTGCCATATCAATTCTTTTTCCCTTTGTTTTTGTTCTTCGTTGATTGTGTGTTAAAACTCAAACTGATTGGATGATCTTTGGGCTAGAATCTCTACTTTCGAGTAATTCCTTTAGAGGTTCGCATTAGGAATTACTTAACTCTCTGTGGTTCTAGAACTTGCAACAAGAATTTCCAGATAATATCACCAACATCATTTGCTTCCCTCATAAGTGCATCATAAGCCATCTTAACTGAAAACTCACCATCATGAGAAAGGTGCCAAATAATGGTGTCCAGAACTAGTCTGGCATAAGGTAGTGTAATATTTTCAATCATACAATAGGCTTTAGGTGCAAGGAAATCCCCCTAAAATTGATGCTGGTTAATAAAGAAGGATCAATTTTCCTACAAGAAATTATGGCGCTATTAAGTGAGAGACTTGGTAAACACATTAGTGGTCTGTAAGGCTGTGGAAATATGCGGACAACACATGTATCCATATTTTCTTGAATATAATGACAGTTCACTTCAATATGCTTGGTATGCTCATGGTATACTAGATTAGTAGTAATTTGAATGGCACTTGTGTTATCTGTTTGGAGGGCAGTAGGATCAGGCTGAGAAAAGCCAAGCTTAGCTAATAGTCCCCGAAGCCAACTAATCTTAGAGCATGCAGCAAACATAGCATGATATTTGAACTCGGTGGAAGATTTTGAGACATTATCTTGTTTCTTACTTTTCCATGATATTAAGGAGTCCCTAAGAAACATGCACCAACCAGTGACAGAAGTATTGGAACAACCAGCCCAATCAGCATCACTAAAAGCAACAAGATACATAGGTAAACCAACATGAAAAAATAAACCATAACAAGGGGAACCTTGGATATAACTAATGATGCGCCAACATGAAAAAGTAAACCATGACAAGGGGAACCTTGGAGATAGTGGATGATGCAACAAACAACTGCTAAGTGAAGATGTCTTGGAGAGTGCATAAATTAACTGACCTACTGAATAGCAAAAGAGATATCAAACTAAGTAATAGTCAAGTAGTTCAAGCTACCCACTAACTATCGATGCAACAAAGGAACAAGAAGTAATTCTCCTTCTCTGGTATTGTACTTAACATTTATTTCTAGAAGAGTATCAATAGATTAAGAATTCTAAAGTCCAACCAAGGAAACCAAGTCCTAAATGTATTTATGTTGGTGCAAGAATATGCTAGAAGAATCAGTGTGAACTTCCAATCCCAAGAAGTAGGTAAGATGACCAAGATCCTTCATATGAAAAGAATCGTGAAGGTGCTGCTAAAGCCGAGTAATCAGGGATGAGTCCATCTTAGTTATGACAATATCTTCAACATAGACTAGAAGGAGGAGAATACCTATGGCAGTTTTAAGAAGAAACAAGGAAGAGTCATATTGGTTTTGCATAAATTTAAACTGAAGCATGGTAGAATGAAACTTCTCAAACCATGCTCGAGGAGCTTGTTTTAAGACATACAACAAACGATTCAACTTACAAACTTCCAAAGTAGAAAAGGAAAAAACAAACTAGGAGGAGGTGTCATGTATATATCTTTTCTGAAATCGCCATGAAGAAAAGCATTTTAATATTCATATGTTAAATTGCCCAACCCTGTGAAGCTGTAATGGCAAGAATAGTACGAACAGTAGTCATTTTGGCCACAGGAGTAAATGTTTCCTAATAGTCAACCCCATACTGTTAATGATTACCAAGGGCAACCAATATAGACTTATAGTGATCCAAGGCCTCATCAGAGTGAAGTTTCATTAAGTAAATCCATTTACACCTAATGGGTTTAACTGTAGATGGACATGGGACAATGTCCCAAGTTTGATTATCCTAAAGAGCCAGAAGTTTCTCTTACATTGCTTGCTGCCAACACTCATACTTGGCAACTTGTGAGAAAGAAGAAGGAATCGAAATGGAAGACCCAGTAGAAAATTATGTGTGATAAGAGTCATACCAATCAAAAGGGCGAGAGATACAAGCAGATTGTCTTAAGCCAAGTGGAGCAGGATTATATAGCCGAGCTGGTTTAGGAAAAGGCATTAGTGAAGGATGCCATTTGTACATAAACCCAAGCTTGAATCGTTCAATGTAGGAGACAAGTAATCAAAACTAGGAAGAATGGAAACTTCAGGGGTTGACTTAACATGAGTTTGAAAAAAGAACTAATTTTCAAAGAAAACAACATTCTGAGAAACTCAAAGTATATTAGAATAAGAATCATAGAAAATAAAACCTTTTGTGATTAATGCCATACCCCATAAATGCACATTTCACATATTGAGCTGAGAGCTTATAATGTTCATAATGAGGCATATGAACAAAACAAACATATCCAAAGGTATGTAAATGCCGATAGGGGGGATGGTGATGATAAAGACAAAAATAAGGAGAGTCAAAGTGAAGAGTTTGAGATAGCAGTCGATTAATGAAATATACTACTGTAGATAAAGCTTTAACCCAAAAAATAGGTGGAACAAAAGACTCAATTAATAAAGTATGAGCAACTTCTAAGAGATGAGAATTATTTCATTCTGTAACACCATTTTGTTAATATGTGCATAGATAGGAGCGATGTGAGAGAATGCCTTTTTGTAATTTCTTAAAAATCGGACCGGTCATTGAACTGATGGAAACAGTGGGTTGGTCAATGGTCCAACCACTGTCGAACTGAATTTGAATTAAAAAATATTTTTTTAATTTATATATTATATATATAGTGTAATATATTAGATATAATAATTAATAAAATAAATAAATAAAAGTAATCAACTAATAAATAATAAACATTAATATACTTGAAACATCATTAAATATTTATCTTAATTTTAAATGCTAAAATTTTTCACATTAAAATTAATATATATACAAAAAATTATTTTATACAAAAATGAAAAGTACAATGAGCAATTAATACCTATTTCCTTTCACCTCTTCATCACGACAACTACCTTTTCTTCCATTTTTGTTTTTGTTTTCATTATCATCAAAGTCAAAGGCTCTTCACCTTTTCACCTTTCCTGTTCAGCTTCCATTTTCCAAATAACTATGGATTCAGCCATTTCATTTTTAGATTTTCTCCTCCTCCTCCTCCTCTACAAGCCTCATCCTTCGCCATGCCAAGCTTCCCTATACTACTGTAACAATTAAGAGTGAAAAAGATCTCACTCCCTCAGATAACAGCTCTCTGTATATATGTGTAAACCTTCATTAACATAATACATCGTTTTGCTGTTATGTTTTTGTGTTTTGCTGAAACCACATTGTTTCATCCTTTTTTTTTTTGGGAAAAAAACCACCTAAAATGACACTGTTTTCTAAAATGATTCAAAAAAAAAAAAACATAAAAACTAGGTAACCAGTGACTACTCGATTCTTCCGACTGGACTTTGGGTCACTGATTTTTTCCTCAGGTTTTTGTTCATCAATTTTTTAGGGCTACCAGACTGGCTAGGCAACCAATCCACTATTTTTTTGGCCAGACCAGTTCAGTTTTTAAAACCATACCTTTTAATTTAAAAAATCATGAAATGCATTATAATATTCACCACCAAAACTAGACCGAAAAATTTAATAACAGCAGAAATTTGAGTTTCGGCATATGCAAGGAAGGTATTAAAATTTGATAAAACCCCATACTTAGAACAAAGAAAATAAATCCAAGTAAACCAATTATAATCATCAACAAATGTCACAAAATACTTATAATGTGCATAAGAAACAACAGATGTGATCTATGAATAATATCAAAGCATTTTTTTGAACAACTACTAGTAATAGGAAAATGAAATATTTTACTTATTTCTAGCTTACAAGTAGAATAATCAAAGAAAGACTAGAAGAACAAGGTTGATCAATATTGCTTAATAAACCAGAATTCAACATATGAGACAAAACAACATAAGTAGGATGGCCCAAAAATTTATGCCATACTTCACTTTTGTTGACAATTAAAGAACAAGCCAAAGTAACATTACTGGGAATGGGAACACGTAGGGGAAACAAACGTCATACTTTAGGCCCCTTTGCAGTCATTATTCTCGGCACTTGACCCTACATACAATAACCATAACGCGAAAAGTGTACATCACATTTATTTTCTACTAATTACCCAACTGAAAGAAAATTATCAGGGAGACCGAGTAATACGAAAGCATTGTTTAAAGTTGAAGTAATATCTCCAATAGCAGTAATAGGTAAAATGTTTTTATTAGTAACCTGAATATGTTCTAAACCATGGTAGGGGCTGACATTTTCCAACAAATTAACTGAGCTAGTCATATGATTTAATATTAGAGAATCAATAAGCCAAGACTTAGGTCAAGAATTACCTTTAACTTGAAGGCCAAAGTAGAGAAGGCTGATATAATTATTTGTTATGCCATTTTAGGAGTAAGAATAATTGGTTCAGTATTGGTGCTGACTGTAGATGCAGATAAGGTCCCAACTGTATTCTGACTAATGGCTTGGAAAGCAGTGGTATGGCGATTTTGGGGGAGAGTTTAACAATCTTTGATGATATGTCCTAGCTTTTTGCAATAATTGCAAAATTTCTTGGTACAATTAGCAACAATGTGACCATAGTTCTTGCAACTAAAACACTGAACCATACTTATATCCTAACCCTTGCCTTTTTCGAGGGCCGAAAAAGCCATAGGTGTTGTAGTCAACTTTTCTTATTCAAGTGTGCCTTGTGTAAGATGACATTCTTCACGAAGCAACTCACCGAAACACACATGCAAGGTAGGGGAAGGGTGGTGACTCATCAAGTTAGAACGAGCATTCTTAAAATCTTGTTACAACTTCATCAAAAGCTGATCACGCTTAGTAATCTCATAAACAGCCAATACATCAGAAAGAGAATCTTTGGACACCAAACCACAAACAATATCAGAAAATTCAGCTCATAAGTTTTGAAAACCATAATAGAAATCTTGCATGGACAGACTTCCTTGAGTGTAAGCTACAATCTCACACTACAGTTTAAATCTTCTAGCTGAGCACATTTTAAAATAAACATTTTTCAAATATTCCCACATTGTTTTAGCAGTTTTATATGGTCGTAAATTGAAGACAAGTTAAGGATCACATGACTCAATAATCCAAGACATCATCTTAGCATCTTTGATTTTCCATTGGGACAATTGAATTGCATGTGTGGGAGGTGGAATAGTACCATCTATATGTCCCCATAACTCATTTTCAGTGACAAACAGTTGGAATTGAAATTCCCAAGTGGTATAGTTCTTTCCAGTAAACTTAACACAACCAAATTCAAAGTTGCTAACAACCAAATTCAAAATTGCTATCAACCATTTCAAGGAATTCAAAATGAAAGCAGTACAAAGCAAAATGAAAATCTCTAATAAGACAAACACAGAGAGGAAAAGGAACCAAAAAATATATGGTTGATTTTTTTACAAAAACAATGCCAATGAAATTTTAGATGGAAAGGCCTTAAAGCTGCTACCAAGAGAAAATATCTAGCTAGCAACAAAGTTTGGTATTATAAGCATAGATTATTCTTGTATAGTTGTCAAAGGTATACCTAAGTAAGTGTGTTCATCATGCAAAGCCAGCTTAAAACGTCTTAATGTGGAGTATATTAATCAAAATAGCAAGCTTCCTCTTCACCAAAATCCAAAATCTCAAGCATCCTCTTTACCAAAGTATTATGCAGCTTAACTCCAAATATGCAAGGTACAAAGAGGTCAAAACAGGAAACACTAAAGAAGGCAAATGGAAATCCAAATCTAAGAAGAACCAAAGCTCCACCGAGAATGAAGAAAATGTTGTCAGACCGAGAAGAACTAAAGCTCCACCAATGTCACAACATGAAGACCAAAAAGGTACTATCATGACCATGAGGCGATAAAAAGGAAAAAACATAGAGATTAAAAAAATGGAGTCGCCACCAATTAATTAGAAGGATAATTGGGATCCTTAAAAAATCCAAAAACTGACCCTTAAAACTAGAGGATTGGTTTAGGAGTCTAATTACTCGTAGGGAAGATGTTAGGCACCCTACAATGTCAATCCCTAAGGATGGTCACCCTAAATCGTTGGTGCTTTATTTTATTTTTATTTTAATTACCCATTTTTTATTAATATGATGAAAAGATGAAAGATGAAAGAACTAGACATGCTTTACTGGGTAAGTGCTTATGTATCCCAAGAGGGATCAAGGTCCAAGTAGTTTCAATTAATTTTGATAAAAAAATTATTCAAGAAGGATATATGTATCCCTAGGACATATATTAAACAATGCAGAGGCAATGAATCCTCACCCAAAGTTAAGGGAAATGACAATGCGAAGACACTTAATTCTCACAAAAAATGTCGTAAAACTAGGACAATGCGGAGGCACCTGGTCCTCACCCAAAACTTACAAAATCGGACAATATGAAGGTACTAAATCCTCACCCAAAGCCCTAAAAGAATAGACAATGTGGAGACACTAAGTTCTTACCCAAAGTCCTAAAGGAATAAATAATGTGAAGGCACTAAGTCCTCAACCAAAGTACTATAGGAATAGACAATGTGGAGGCACTAAGTCCTCACCCAAAGTCCTAAAGAAATAGACAATGTGAAGGCACTAAATCCTTACTCAAAGTCCTAAAAGGAATTGGGATTATATTTGACAACAAACAATTCATTCAAGTTAAAGGACAGCAATATTGAACGGAATCCGCGAAACCTCAGGTTAAATTCCAAGACACATGTTAATTCAACAACTTTGTGAAAATTTACCTCAAAGCAACATTACTCAAAAGACTAATTTTGGCTCAATGGGCCCTTGAAACCCAAAGCATTTTAGTTCAATGGGCTTTTGAAAGCCTTCTTTCAAATGATATTACCCTAAAACAAATTTTTTTTTATATAAACCTTTGAAGCCCAAAACCAACTTAAGTTTAAAAAGCCCTTGGAGTCCACTTTTAAGTTGTGTTAGATCCAAAATTATCTTGGTTTAGTGGGCCCTTGAAACCTACTTAAAAATTTTCAAAATGAAATGTAAAGTATCCACATAAAATAAATTTCATTTATTTTCAAAAGAAAAAATTTTTCAAAATTGATTTTATTTAGACTATTTTCCTAAACCAAAACTAAGATGCATTGGGCACCTTCCAAGATAAGAAAAATAATCAAATAAAAAAATAAGTAAACATGATAAAATGAAATAAATAACAAGAAAAAAACAATTAAAATAAAAAACGAAAAATGGCTTATGCCTTACAAATGAAACAATAAAATAAAATAACAAAGAGAGGAACATAAAGTATATACATAAATCATAAAGAAGTAAATAAAAACAAACCAAAAACAAAATAACATATAACCCTAAGAATAAACAACCATAATAGATAACTTAAAGATCATTATCATGCTTGAAATATAAAGTGGACTTAGGGGTGTAGGTGCATTTTATATCTTACACTGACCAATCTGAAGCATACTTAAAATCCCAACAAAGTGAAACTCATCAACTGTAAAAAAAATTTCCAACACTGGAACATAACAGTATAATCTCACAACAATCACACTCTGCCCACAAGACAAAGTACGACAGAAAAAATCACATAAAGAAAATCTAAAAATATTTTGAAGCAATGAAACCGTAAATTAATCCTCAAAGTGCCATAAAAATGAAGCTACTAATATTACTCCAGATTATAGAATACAGCTTCAAAATTTATATCCGAAGCTTAAAAAAATCCACATTACCTTATTAAGAAGCTAAATAAGATAAATCTGAATAGGGAACTGGTGAACAACAAAATCACACCACAATGAAACTACCAGCCTAATACCAGTTTATTTAATCACAATCAAAATGGAAACTGCTTTAGAAATCCAACAATGCTTAGATTCATCAACATAACCATTCACCCTCCTTAGGAACAAATAAATTTTACTAGAAATGCTACCAGAACCAGAAACACCATCCTTATGGAAAAACAACATCTAATGGCCAAGTAGAATACCTTCGAAATTAAATCAAATCGTGAAGACAAATATTTCCCCAAAATCATCACATTACCCAATAATTACACATTATGATCAATAAGAAAAATAGGATAATTTATCCAAAAAAAAATCATCTGTCAAGCTACCTTTGCCAATGAAACAGGGGAACAAATTAGGAATAACATCATGCTTCATTTAGGCCAGATCAAAGATATGGAATACACCTTCACCCGAGGATTCTTAGGCCTTTAATTGGAACTTAGGACCTAAACACACCCTTAGCAGGAAAATCAATTACAATCAGTAAAATAAAGCTTACCTCTTTG
>JASKGM010013695.1:10336-34912 GCA_034509205.1 Ceratonia siliqua
TAATTGGAACTTAGGACCTAAACACACCCTTAGCAGGAAAATCAATTACAATCAGTAAAATAAAGCTTACCTCTTTGGAGCCTTATAGAAACCCTAATTGTTTTTGGATTCCTAAAGCTTTAATTCCCAAGATTCCCAAAGAAAATGCCTTTAGTCTCCAAATTTTTTTTTCTCCAACCCCAGTATCCATTCTCGCTATTTATAGGCAAACACCCCCAAGAAAACGCCAAAGGTCTACCATGGAGGGGACCGTTGTACGTTGTTGCAGAGGAGAATGGTGGCCGCGGGCTAAGCGATATCTGGGATTGGGACCACTGTGTTCGCAAGTGAGATCTTAAGTGTACTGTTCGTGAAGATAACGCTACATGGTGCATGGATGGAGGGAACAATAAGTGTTGGTGTGTGAGTCTGGTGAACCACATGCATGATGATAGAAAGTGCATGCCTAAATTTCGTTTCTACAGAAGGGACCACCATGAGGATTAAAGCAAATCGTGAGGGAAGAAGCTGAGTGCTGGCAGGGAAATGGCGTGAGGGATGAACCAAGGAATGGGTGTGAGCTTAGAAATGTTAGTAATGGCCGTGGTTTCATGCAGAATAGAGAGCGTGAAGGAAGAGACTAAGGAATAGGGGTGACGGCTAGAGAAATGAAGATAAGTTAGGTTAAAGGGGAACCGGGTAAGAGAGTGGAATGGACCGAGTTAGGTCAATCTGGAATGGGATGGAGGGATAAGTGTAATGGGCTAATGGGGCATTAGATTAGAAAACAAAAATGGGCCTTTATGGGCGCTTGACCGAAAATGATAAAAGAATTGGCTAAAAGAGTATTGTGGCCCTTTTTTTTGTATTTCCTTTTTTCCATTCTTTTGAATAATTATTTTCTTTGTTATTATTTTTGTTTTTTTTAGTAATTTTCTTAATTCTCAAATTTATTTTATTATTATTTTAAAAAAAAAAGGAAACTTGACAAAATACAGTGTTGACAGTTACTCCTCTTTACCTGTTTCTTTATGGGGAAAATGAAAAATCATGGGTTTTTCAAATTTACCTTTAAAGAACGAGTAATGATAAAAAAACATATTTTGTCCAGGGGCAAGCTTAGCAATCAAAGTAAGATTTCTAAATTTTGCGAGGGATAAAACCACATCAAGCCAAAAGTAAAATCTTGAAAATTAGCAAGGGTAAAACACTGCATTGAACTAGAATTTTCAAAATCAGCGAAGAATACTTCGAAAATCGGCCAAGGATATATCGCAAGAAACCAAAAGAAATTGGGAATCTGGTAAGGGAATTGTCGAATGCCAGAAAAAAATGAAAATCAGCAACGGGAAACACGGCATTAAGCTAGTATTTTCAAAATCAGCGAAGAAACTCCGTGAATCGGCTAGTAAATCCCCGCCTAAAACCGAACGACATTGGGAATCTGGTAAAGGAATTACCGCATCCCAGAAAGAAAATTTTGAAAACCAGCAAGGGTAAACATCGCATTAAGTTAGCATTTTCAAAATCACCAAAGAAAACTTTGCGAATCGGCCAGGGAAACATCGAATGAAACCGAAAGAAATGGGAATCTGGTAAAAGTTTTTTAAATCATACCTTACTCCTCCAAAAAAACTTGATCCAAGCGTTCTCACTCTTAAGACCTACTTTGTCAATTCTTTTGTTCGATGACTTTCTGTTTATTGTTATATGCTTGGTCAATCAATCACAACTCGAAGCTTGAAACATTTCTATATGGATTTGATGGATGTTGACTCATACTATATCAAGTAAGCTACTCCTTAGTCTCTGCAATACATAGCCAACCACCACTGACAAAATACTAATGAATAATTTTTAATTTTGCCTCTATATTAATCAATTCTTATTTTATCCAGAGAAATGATGAGACGAAGATTTGTAAAGGAATAAACCTCTGTTTATTGAAGTGAACGTGCTTGAAAACAATAAGGGTACCAAAATCCAAGTACAAATAATGGTAATGCATCATAAGGAATATCAAATGTGCTGGAACGAATATATTTTCAAATAAAAGAGTCATAGGACCCTGATACCATCAATTGATGAAATAAAGTAATGATAGCAAAAATTACCATAATTTAAATTTATTAGCCTCCATTGACTTCAATTCTCATAATGCAATCAATATGTACCCTTTGATCATTCAAACTACTTGAATATAGTTCTCCCATTGTGACTGTCTTGACTTTTTCCTGAGCCGCCTTTTCAGGTTTTCGACTTAGCTGTTTCCCTAATTTTTGTCTAAGCTGCCTTTTCAAGTTTTTGCCTTAGCGGGATTCTTTAACTTTTGCCTAAACCGCCCTCAATGGGTTTTCAGTTTAGCATGTTTTCTTTTCTTTTCTTTTCTTTTTTTCTTCTTATGCATAGTAGCGTTTTATAGAATCTGAATTCACTAGCTTAGTAAATTCTTGTCCATCCACATTGGCAAGAATCAAAGATCCTCCTGAAAATGCCTACCTAACAATATATGGGCCTTCGTAAACTAGGACCCACTTTCCTTTCACATCCTCTTAATTAGGCAGGATCTTTTGAAGTACTAAATCTCCTATTCAGTAGTCCCTTGAGGGGACCTTTTTATTAAAGGCTTAGCCATCCTTTTTTGATATAGCTACCCATGACATATTGCAATAAGTCTTATTTCTTCTATTAAATTCAATTGTTCATAGTGGACCTGGGCCTATTCAAATTCTTCGAGTTGGGATTCCATGAGTACTTTGAGAGAGGGGATTTCCACTTCGATCGGTATTACCACTTCCATTCCATAAACCAAGGAATACAGAGTTACCCTGGTTGAAGACCTTACATAAGTACAATAGGCATGGAGAGTATATGGGAGCATCTCGTGCCAATCCTTGTAAGTTACCACCATTTTACCCAATATTTTTTTGATATTCTTGTTTGCGGCTTCGACTACCCCATTCATTTGTGGCCTATATGGTGATGAGTTATGATGCTTTATCTTGAATTGTTCACATAATTTCTTTACTTTGGCACCATTTAAATTTGGTGCATTATCCATGATTATCTTTGCTGGCAGCCCATAGCAACAAATAATATTGATCCTTATAAACTTCATGAACACCTTTGGGGTAATGGTAACATATAAAGATGCTTCAATCCACTTCATGAAATAATCGATAATAACCAGTATAAAACGATGGCCATTAGATGCTTTCGAATTGACGAGTCAAATCACATCCAATCCCTACATATAGAACGGCTATGGAGCTGTCAAGTTATACACTGGAAATGGCGGAGTGTTGATGCGATCAACATGAACCTGACATTTATGACACTTTCGACAATAATTGATGCAATCCTTCTCTATGTTAGACCAATAATATCTACACCTTAGAATCTAGTAGATCATCATGTGGCCATTGGCATGGGTTACATACATTCCTTCATGTACCTCTATCATAATTGCTTGAGCTTCTGAGCTATCAACATAACGGAGTAATGTCCCATCATAACCTATTTTGTACAAAACCTCCCCACTTAAAAAGAAACCCATCACTAACCATCTAAAGGTTTTTTTATCATTTTCTTCTATCCCCTCAGGGTATTACCGATATTGGATGTACTGCTTGATATCTTCATACCATGGCTTTTCGTCACTATGCTCGATATTCAAACAATAAGCAGGTTTATCCATGGATTCTACACTGATTAGTAGAATTTTACTTCCTTGATCTAACTTAACCATAACAGCTAGAGTTGCCAAAGTATCTACAAATTGATTTTTGTCCTTAGCTAAGTGTGAAAATGTGATTTCTTCAAATTCCTCAATTAACTGGGATAGATATTTTTGATACAAAATAAATTTAGGATCTCGTGTTTGCCATTCTCCTTGGACTTGGTAAATAATAAGGGTTGAATCCCCAAAAACTTTCAATTTCTTTATGTTCATTGGCAAGGCTTCTTGTAGTCCATTGACACAATCCTTGTAATCAGCAATATTGTTTGTACATCCAAAGTCTAGTTTTATAGCAACTGGAAACTGCCTTCCTTCTAGAGACATAATTATGGCTCCAAGTTAGTTTCCATACACATTCATGGCCCCATCAAAATACATATTCCAATTTTCTTTGAACTCATCTTCTTTAGCTGCTAGTACATCCTCGTCAGGGAAATCAAAATCCACTGCTTAATGCTCATTGACTGGGTTTTTGGCTAACTGACCTGCAATGACACTCCCTTTGATTGACTTTAGAGTGACGTATTTGATACCGTACCCTGACAACATTGCTTGCCATTTACTGACCCTCCCTGACAGATGGGGTCTCTTAAAAACATACTTCAAATGATTCATTCAAGATATAAGCCAGACAATATAGTAGGCTATATACTGGTGGAGCTAATTAGCTGTCCAAACCAAAGCACATGTTTTCTCGATAGAAGAGTAGCAACTTTCACATTCATTGAACTTCTTACTTAAATAATAAATTGATCTTTCTTTCTTACTGTCATTCTCATGCTGACCCAGCATAGCTCCCATGGATGTTGGTAAAACTTATAGATAAAGCAACAGAGGTCTCCCTTGAGTTAGCTAGACCAAAACAGAAGGATTCTGTAAATATGAGTTTACTTTCTCGAAAGGCTTTTTAACAATCTTCATTCCATTCACGAGGATTATTTTTCCTTAACAATCTGAACATTGGTTCACAAGTGCACGTCAGATTTGTGATGAATCTAGCAATATAATCAAGCCTTCCTAAAAAACTCCTCACTTCTTTTTCTGTTTGGGGAAGTGGCATATCTTGGATAGCTTTAACTTTGTCTGGGTTAATTTCAATCCTTTTTTGACTTACAATGAAACCCAATAATTTTCCAGATGAAGCCCTAAAGGTACACTTATTTGGGTTCAAACAAAGCTTGAACTTCCTTAACCTTTCAAACAACTTCCTTAATACTACCACATGGCTCTCTTGTTCACTGGATTTCGCCATAATATCATCCACATACACTTCAATTTCCTTATACAGCAAATCATGGAATAATGCTAGCATTGCCCTTTAGTAAGTTGCTCTAGCATTCTTGAGACCAAACGGCATCACCTTATTGCAACAAGTTCCTCACTGTGTTATGAAAGTAGTTTTTTCTTTATCTTCTTCATTCACAGGGATCTGATTATATCCCAAATATCCGTCCATGAAAGAATACTTGTGATTAGATGCTGTATTATCCACCAGTACATCAATGTGAGGTAAGGGAAAATCATCTTTAGGACTTGCTTCATTCAACTTTCGATAGTCAACACACAGCCTAACCCTCCCATCTTGCTTAGGAATCGAAACTATATTCACCACCCATTAGGGGAAATGAGCTACTTCAAGAAATCCTACCTCTATTTGCTTTATTACCTCTCATTTTAATTTTAGAGATAATTCCTGCCTTATTCTTCGTAATTTTTGTCTTGTTGGAACATAATTCGGGTATAAAGGTATTTGGTGTGATGCAATTTAAGGGTCTAGTCCTAACATATCTTAATAAGACCATGCAAAAACATCAATGAACTCCTTAAGGAGGGCTATCATTTCTTTTCTTTTTGAGTTATTTACAAGTTTGAGTTCTTTTATATCTTCATCTGTTCCCAGATTTATCATTTCTATTTCTTTATTATGAGGAATTATTCATTTCTCGAATGATTCAGTTATCTTCGAGAACCTCTCCACTGTTTCATTATCTTCTTCTTCAACATCACATATATCCATATCCATTTCAACATGAGAATCAATTAATGGCTATTGATAAATTTCATGGGAGTAAGAAGATTGGAAAGTAATAATTTCCCTAAATAATGAAAAATGAAAATAATCAAGAATATTTAAAATAAGAGTGGAATGAAAGGAACACAAAATGTAATTTCATTTAACATGATAAAATAAGTTCCAACATTTGATAAAACTCAAGCAGCTTTGGACTTCAGTCAAATGAGTCGAGACTAAAATTAACTATTACTCATAAGTACAAATATCAAGAATTGGCTCTGCATCACAGTTACTAAGCAACATGCTTCCTCGATCTAGCTCAATCTGACTATCTTGATTTCCACCATCCTCCATAGCATTTACAGACCCATCTGGATGACGAATTTGAGCTCGTACTGGGAATGTATCATAAAGAGGGACAAGGCCTTTATTGGTCTTTTTTCTACTTTTAGGATCACAACCTATCCCTTCCCTTCATACATTGTTAGTCACTTCGATGGGTAAACTAATTCTTTGCAGCCTTATGCCTAAGCCCTTGCCTAGCTAGTACCCATTCTTTCACAGTATTTCTTCTGCCCAATTCTTTGGTTTCATATCCTTCCCCTTTTTTGAATCCCCTTCCACAATTTCTAATGTCTGGAATGAACTCTCCAATGCTTGCTCAGCCGCCTCAATATAACGAATCGAGACTGGCTTAGAAATTAACATATCTTCTTCACTTCTAATGGTTATTATTCTGCCTTGATCAATGAACTTCAGCCTTTGATGCCATGTGCATGGTATAACTCCTGCAGCATGGATCCATGGCCTACCCAATAGCATTAAATAATATGGCTCAATGTCTATAACTTGAAACAGCACTTGGAAAGTACTAGGGTCAATCTCCACACCCAATGTAATGTTTCCTTTTACCTCTTTCCAAGAGCCATCAAATGCTCGGGCTACAAGATCGCTTTCCCTCATTTCATTATGATTTACTAATAGTTGCACCAATGTAGAGTAGGGCGAAACATTTAGAACATATCCATTATCTATTATAACATTCACAATGGTACAACCTCCACACTTCATGGTGATGTGTAATGCTCTATTGTACGTGCTGCCTGATGCACTTAGATCTTTTTATGAAAAAATGATCGTATTAGCAATCTTTACATAATTGACCAAGTTTGCAAACTTCTCTGGAGTAATGTTGAGTACAACATAAGCTTGATTCAAAACTTTTTGTAAAGCCTTCTGATGTGCCTCCGAGCTGATGATTAAGACCAGAAATGAGATTTTAGCCTGAGTTTTTCCCAACTGCTCCAAAACATCATACTCACTTTGCTTCATTATTCTGAGAAATTCCTCATCCTGATCATTGCTCTCACCAGCAGTAGCTTCTACTACTTTATCCTTTCCTTTCATTAGTTGATCCAAAACATCCAGGGTATAGACTCTTCCACTTCTTGTGAGTCCCCTAATGAAGACATTGCTTGCATCATTTTCTTCTTTGCTCACCTCCTTGAGACCATACCCACTTACTTGTATTGGATTGTATAATGTCATCATAGGTGTATAAATCCAAGGTATTGCATTAACCTTCTCAAATGGAAACAGCGAATGGGGTTTAATTACCAAAATAGGGGTCTGAACTGCATTTATTGATGATTCTTGCTTCACTGTGAAAACCATGGGTTTTGGGAATAAGTCTTCTTCATTAATCATAACAACTTCTGGGGTATAAGATTCCCTTGTACATTAAACGATACCCAATATCATGAATTTCTATAAGAGCCTCTTAAATGTCTGGCATTGTCCAATATCATACCCTATTACCTGCCGATGGAAAACATATATTGCCATGTCATTAAGGTATTCATCTTCTTTCAACAAGTTATCGTCTTCTTCCAATTCATATCCTATAACCACCAGACATTTAAAGATTGCTTCCTTAGGCATCCTTATATCCATCATATTCTTTATAACCCTACTTCCTTCACCAATAACATTAATCGTGCCACTTGTATTATGGTCAGGCAATAGATTAGTTTAATGTTAGGTCCTCCTTAATCAAGCTTGACAATCTCGTGTTTATAAAGCTTGGCTACTTATCTTCAAAAAACATCATAGAATTTTATATTGTGACTAGTTATGCCACAATGATATATACACTTCTCATTGGGGTTATACCAGGTGGGAAAAAAAGGTTGCATTGGTTCAACAGGTAAAGGGCCTATAAGGTGTCCATTAAGCAATTGCTTATACAGGTCTGCATTTGACATATGAAAATCAGGGAAAGGGTCTTGATTCCTATACTGTTTATTCTGGTGGTAACCTGTGGACTAATTTGTTTTAGTTGATTTACCTGAGGTTGGGTATTATTATGTCGGTTCTGGTTGTTATTATTTTGGTAAGTATTGTTTCGATTTTAGTAGTATGGTCAGGAATTGGATTGGTTAAAGTTATGCTGTGGTGCCTGCACATAACCTACCTCAGGTTCCTTCTTCTTCTAGGAAATGTCTTTCTTTGTCCCGGCCCTGTATATTCATTATTACCCAAGGGTGTTTTACCAGCAAACTCTGGTCTCCTCTTGTTTAGCAAAACCCTATGGTATTTTCATAAACTTCTTCACCTAAATTCCTATGCAAGAAGGAATTAGTGACATTAAGTTGATGAATCTCCTAACCCTTTTGTACTTAAACAAACAGTAAGCTTCTAACTGTAACTAATTTTGCTACTGAAGCAAAAGCTTTATGAAAATCAATACCCTTAATCTGAGTGAACCCCTTTCTCATAAGTCTGGCCTTGTATCTTTCAATGGTCCCATCAGGTTTGTATTTTATTTTATAGACCCACTTAGAGTCTATGGCCTTTTTGTGAAGTGGAAGACTTTCAAGAGACCAAGTACCATTTTTCTCTAAAGCACAAATTTCTCTCTGCATAGCTTCTTGCCAGCATTTGTGTTTTACTGCCTAGGCAAAACTCTTGGGTTCTTCATTGCAAGTAACAATAGTTAAAAATACTTTATGATTAGGAGTGAACTTACAGTAAGAAAAGTGGCATTGCAGCGAGTAGACTACGACATTGGCCACAGATGGATTGAGAAATAGAGGAAGATTTATTTCATAATTATTCAGATACTTAAGCCTTCTTCAAGGATAATCTAGATGTTGGTACATCTCGGGTGTTACAGTGGCTTCCTTGGAAGTACCTTGGAAGTACTAAGCCAAGGAAGATTGACGTTGGAATGAACCTTGGGTTAATGAGTGGCATGCTTATGGACATCATCTCTATTTGGGTTTTCGATGAGTTCAAAAATTCTAAGCCCATAACTATCTTCAGCATCATCCATAATTAGTACCATCTCCATTGACTACCTGGAATTGAGTAAATTATTATTGGCGTGATCTGCATTGGTTAGACTATCCTAATCAATAAGTTACATTGGGTGAACTGTCATTAGACATGTGAGCCTTTAACTAAGATTTTCTTCAGCCCATAATTCACTTAAATCAGAGTGAATCCATCCATGCCCTTCATAGGCTAAAGTCTGCCTCAGCCTATAATAAGTATTCTACCTAGATTCTTCACTCAAGAATTCTAGCTAAGAGTCTTGAGAATTTTCTTGTTTATATGGAAATATCTCCTCAAAGAAGCTTACATCTCTGGATACATGGAAAACATGTTTCAATGTGTCATAAACACGATATCTCTTTTGACCACTCAAATACCCAACAAAAATACATGGTCTTCCTCTTTCACAGAACTTGTCATTTCCTTTGCTATTATCATGGAAATAGGCAAGACACCCAAAGACTCTCAAGCTGTCATAGATGGGTTTAACTCTTAATAAGACTTCATATGGGGTTTTGCCCTGTATAGCTCTGGATGGTAATTTATTAATCAGATATATTGCTGTGGAGATGCACTGCCCCAAAATTTAATTGGCAGTGCTGCTTGAAATCGTAATGCACATGCCATGTCTAGAATGTATCGATATTTTCTTTCAACTACTCCCTTTTGTCGTGGAGTATATAGACAAGTGTCACAATGTGACCACTGATGAAAAGCCACCATTTATGACTTTAGGTGCATAAGAAAAAACACAGAGAAAAAGGGAGTCGCTACCAATTAATTAGAAGGATAATTGAAATCCTTATATACAAACACTAGCCCTTAAAATCAGAGGAAGTGTTTGAGAGTTTAATTATGTGTAGAAAAGATATTAGGCACCGCACAACATCTACTACTAAAAATGGTTATCTTAGATTATTTATGCTTAAATTTAATTAATTTAATTACTCCCTTTAAATTAATGTGATTAAGGAAAAAAAAAGATGAAAGTTAAAAAAACTAAACCTGCCTTATTAAGAAGTGCCTACGTACCTCAAACAGGAACAAGGTCAACGCAGTTCGAGAATAATCTGATGAGTGTGACTACGTGAGATGTATGACATTTTTACTAGTACCAAGTTTAGATAATGCGGAGGCACCAAGTCCTTACCCAAAGTTATAGGAAATGGACAATGCAGAGGCATTAAAATCCTCACCTAAAGCTAAGAGAATGTCGGACAATGCAAAGGCATGGAATCTTCACCCAAAGCTAATGGTCAATGCGGGGGCATGAAATCTCCACCCAAAGCTAAGAAAGAACCTAGTCAATCCGAAGGTACTAGGTCCTCACCCAAAGCCAATAAGGTATTTGGACAATGCAAAGGCACTATATTTTTACCAAAAGCCAACAAGAGAAGTGACCCTTGGAATCACAGTGGGAACCACTTTTGAAGTAATTTAGAAAAAAAAGTGTGTTCTTTATTTAAAACCATTAAGGTCTTTCCACCTAGTAGCCTTAGAGTTTTTCAAAGTGGGCCTTTGGAACCCTAAGTTAATTTGAGCATAGACCGTTGCAGTCCAAAATGTTATTAAGCATATTTGGTTGATAATGATGTTTTATTTAGAGTCTATAGTGGCAATTCTAAACTAAAGACTAAAAATATAAGTAAAAAAGGGATGAAATAAGAAATGATAAAAGTATGAAGTATGAAATAATTGAAGTATGAAATAAGAAATAATCAAAGGTATTAACCAAGAATTATTAAGGCATAAAATAAATTACAAGTATGTAAATAAGGATAAGTGTATCTGAAAATAAAAATCATACTATACACATAAGCACATCATTTTTCAAAGATTGAGAAATAAAATCAGTTCATATGCTCCATTAAATGCCCATAACCTCCTATTTTCTCCCTAATTTTCATAAACACAAAATTACCATTTTTGGAGAGTAAGATGCCCTCAGCTCTAAGATCATGACAACATCAGAATGTACTATTAAAATTATTAATAACCATAAATGAGATTAAAAGAACCAGCCCGTTTGAATTAAATTAGTCATTAAATTCAAGGTTCGCTTAACTATCAATTAAGCAAAGGACTTCTAGCATTGGCAAGCAAAAAGAGTAACAATGACTATGAGAAGAATAGAAGCCTAAAATTTTTGTAAAAAATTTTCAATTCAACCTAAAGCAATTCCTCTAAATTTTACAAACTTTACCTTGGGATTGGATCCAAAGTACTTTAGAATCAACACTGAAATTTTATTTCTGCAAACAAAGTCAACTTCCAAATACACACTACATGATCTGTATTGCTTGAATTAGGAGAATTTTAAAGAGTTAAGAAAAACAAGCATTGACCAAAATTGATACCAACTTCGTCCCAAAATTAAATTAGTTCAATTCCAACTCCTACATGGATTTCAACGAAATATAGAATTGCAATATAATCAAAATGGCATTCATCTAGCGAGAGCATCAAGCAAAAAAGACTACAACCCAAATAAAAGTTAACCTCTTCTAATCGAGATTAATTATGCCAAAACAACTATGCGAATAACAGCAGGTGTTCAAAATTATT
The DNA here is from genome assembly GCA_034509205.1 of Ceratonia siliqua. Taxonomy (NCBI): domain Eukaryota; kingdom Viridiplantae; phylum Streptophyta; class Magnoliopsida; order Fabales; family Fabaceae; genus Ceratonia; species Ceratonia siliqua. Next base: position 21,970 of record JASKGM010013695.1, read on the forward strand.
TATTACAGGCAAGGATGCGAGAATAAGGACCAAGATACCAAACTTCTGCCTATAAGCTTAAATAGAGAATCCAGAAAGCCAAACTGAGTTACATGAACAAATTAAAATAAAATCCCTTGAAACAAAATAACCCAAATCCTTAAGAAATTGAGTTAAAAACTCTCTACAATACAATTCAAGATAATGCAAAAATTAACCATATAAGAGAAACATTCTCAGAATTCTATTGAAGCCATAATCTGAAGCAATAATCATCTCATATGACATAGGGACAAAACTATATTTCTAGGGGTTTTAGAAGGTGCAAAGCTTATCCTTGATGGTGTTTCCTCAACCCAAAGTTCTTGGATGCTCGAATCCCTCCAGAAACTCGTCTATTTTATCTTCTATCTCTCTTCCCCTCAAACTACATCGATCGCTCTTCGATCTTTTCTGAAGTTAGTTGGTTACTCTTTCCCTCTCCCAAACTCGATCGCTCTTCAATCTTTTTATAATCAGCAAAGAATCAAATCCCCCTAAATCCAATCCCTTCCCAAATGGTGTCATGGATGAAAACCCAAAGGTAAGCGACCTAAGGTTTCCTTTTAGATGATTAGGAAGACACTAATGCGAAGAATTAAGAGGAAATCTCAGAATTAGTGGCTGTGGCATCAGAATGAGAATAAGGAAGAAATTGATGCTCCAGCTGAGGTTAGGAGAGTGGAACAATTCAGAGGAATATGAGAAGTGGGTAGGTTAAGGAGTGATAGGTTGGGTCTATGGGTTAGCTGGGTTAGCTGATGGGTTGAGGGGGAATTGACCCAAAACTTAGGCTAATGGAGCATTATAGGTTATTGGGCCAAGAACAACAAAAGGGAGAATATAATTGGGCTTATGTGTTAAATGTCATTTCCTCTTTATTTCTCACTTGCATTCCTTTTGTTATTTTAGTTTTGCAATCTTAAAATAAGGCTAAAAATAATAATAAACTTTATTTCCTTAATTCTTTTTGTATATTTTGTATTTTATATATATTTTGGATTTTATATTTTTAGATAAAAAAAATAAGCCAGACAAAATATGATGTTTACAACAAGATGTTTGCAACAATATTCCCTTCTTCCCATAAAATTCAAGCAAGTGGCCAGATTGAAATTCCATACCATTGTCAGTTCTAATTTGTTTAATTCTTTTGCCAAACTAAGTCTTCATCAATTTACAGAAAGCATGTAAATAATGAGCAGTGTCAGATTTATGTTTCATGAAATAAACCTAACACCTTTACTGTAATCATTAATAATGGAAAGAAAGTAGTGAGCCCCCACAAAAGAATGAGTCTTGTGCAATCCCTAAATATTACAGTGGATTAGATCAAAAGTTGAAGTAGATTTTATAGAGCTAACAATAAAAGGTAACCTAGTCTGATTAGCTTTCATATAGGGTTCACGATGAGAATGAAAACCATCATTAACAACACTAAACATAACTTTAATTTGTCTAACTTTTACATTAGAGATGTGACTCGGTCTTCTATGCCAAACTTTAGGACTGCCAGTCCTATCCACAGCCATGGTAGCTCATCTTCTCTGTGTGGACTTAAGGCAGTATAGTCCATCATGTTGTATACTCACTCCAATCGTGTTATTCTAGACTAAGTCCTGCATTACAGAGAAGTTCAGGAAAAAAGTTAGGGCACAATTAAAGTCTTTAGTCAACTTACTGACTGAAAGGAGATTGTAACTAAATTCTGGAATGCTTAGAACATTATGTAAATGTATTCCATTAGAGAACGGAGCTTCTCTAATGGCTTTAACATGACGCTCTCTAATGGCTTTAACAGGAATGGGTCTCCATTTAGTATCCTAACCAATGTCATGGTAACATTCTGCCTTGTATATAATATATCATCATTACATACAATATGCTCGGAGGCTCTAGAGTATATAATCCATGACTTCTTACAATCAATCTTACCAGTCAAGTTGGCTGTTGAGACACTGCTTTTGTTCCCTGAGTTAGATGACTCTCTTTCACTTTTCAGAAAATTAAACAATTTGGCTATCTGGGCTTAACTAGACCTAGCAATAGAACCTCTCTCACTACTATTTCCTTCCACAGTTGCAACTACTGGCTTGTGATCTTGGGTTCCCTTCCCATCTTCTTTCTTGCCACTATCGTAATTGTTCCTTCTCCAGTTGGATGGGTATCCAATGATTTTGTAGCATTTATCCTAGGTATACCTAAGATGCCCACAGTGATTACACTTTAGGCATTCCTCTTTCTAGTTCTTTCGTCTATCTTCTTCTTTCTTAACGTTGGCTTAAATGCCACGGCTCAGTCACATGACTTTTGCCCCCAGAAATTTTACATTGTTGTTTGTCTTCCGCAACCATGTGGTAGGCACAATTGAGGGTAGGTAAGGGCTCAAGGCTAAGTATTTGAGTCCTAATGGTGCCGAAAATGGAATCCATCCCCATTAGGAAGTTGTACAATTTATCTTCTTCTCTCATATCACATATATCTTTTCAGGTAGTACATGTACATTTGGGAGTAGGAGAAAGGGACTCTAGTTCACCCCATAGGCTCCATAACTTGGCATAATAAAGATTCATAGACATACCTTCCTGTTTGAGTTTGCTAAGAGAGTGTTGAAGATCAAAGGATCTTGGGGCACACCCTTTTTCAAACCTGTCTTTGAGATTAGTCCATATCTCATGGGAAATTTTTGCATAACGCACATTGCTCCTCATCTCCTTTACTATAGTGCTGTGAAGCCACCTAACAACCATTGCATTACAACTCTTCCAGTTTTCTAGATCTGGTGAGTCTGTTGGTGGTATCTTAAGGATTCCATCCACAAAAGAAAATTCACGTTTGGCTAAGAGAACATTAGTCATCTCAATAACCAACTCTCTGTAATTTCCATCCTTGAGTGGTTTTGCAATTAGGACTTGCACCAGATAATTCAAAGTATGGAGAAAGTATATAGATATGACATCCATACTCTTGGTTTGATTCATAGCTCCTAGCCTCGCCATGACTTCCTCAGCTTGCTCACTTGCGTTGGACATCTTCACTTTGGTTCACAATGAAGGAAAGAAACAAGAAGCAAGAGATGAAGCTAAGTGTGCTCTAATACCATGAAGATTTCTTGGGAGAAAATGTATTTCACTTCCTACATTCAACAAACTCAAACTAAGCACTTATACAAGGAACATTTACAAAGAATAATGATACCTAACAGGCAATACACAGACAAGAATATCAAGTAGCAGGACCTAGAATAAGGAAAATACATAGTAGATATGTACTGAAGGAAAATGTGATAAAGACAATACAACCAAAATAAGATAAGTGGTAAAACCAAGTCTTGGTTGACTTTCAAAGGTGCACCATACTGATAGAAGACAAAGATAGTAACAAGTAAGTAACAATCACATTAGATAGTAATAGAGTATACAAAGGACAATAAAATACTAGTATTCAACAGAAATAAAAGCAACTCATTCTAAGCTAAAATTATATCATATTCACCTCGTAATTCATGTTCCAAATTGAGAAAAAGTGGAATAGAGTAACAATCAAGGTCCCTCTCATTTCCCTGGAGTCTATTTAATAGTTTCTTTCTTTTTTATAAAAAAATATTTCCCACCACCTCTTTGTTCCATTTAATGACACTCTCATTGATGCTTCCTACACCTTCAAGCCAAGATGTATTTCCACAAGCTTCTTATACAACACCCCCAGTTCCTAAGCTAAGAAACTTGGAATCTATAACTAAAACATTTTCCAAGTAGTTTAACAATAAGAGAGAGTCTCCATGGTTGATGAAGTGTTCTTCTTTCTTCCGAAGTGACATTTATAACAATACATGCATCATTCATATCACTAATTGGGTCATTTGGATCCTTAAACTACTTCTCAAGATCAAACCAATCCATCTCATATTTGAAATCAATAAATCTGAATTTTCAACTCCATTAATCCCCAGAAGAGTATCATGATAGGAAATAGGTTGCATTCCAACTCCCGACATAGTTTCTTGCACCACCACTTGACGTTCCTTACCTAAAGGTATAGAAGTAACCTAATCATCTTCTTTCCCAAACATTGAACCATCCTTGAAGACCATAATTTCAACCTCCACCACCTCTTATGCCACCATTGGTTCATCTATAGTGTTGTCTAAAATAAAATTTCCCTTTATTTCTTACCTCTATGCGCAAGAATGTCTTTCTCTTCTTGAGTAGGCTCTCTTACATTGGAGCCTCACACCTTAAAGCTCTTCGCTATTATTGCACCCAAATAAAAGTTCAGAGCATTAGTGCATCAAGATCAAATAATATTTTCATAAAGAATGCATATATGTCAAAAAAGATTATGTAACTTCTTTGCGAAAAAATCCAGCCATAGAGATATTGTTACAACCTAATCGTACGCTCGTAAAGTGTAGAGTGAGAATAATTGCAACCTTCTCCTTATGAACCTTAAATGCCAAAAAACTCTATTTATGCAAGTAAAACGAACACATCCACGCCAAAAAGGAATACTTCATTTATAGTTACAAATCAATTATAAATATCCACGTACAAGGTGTAATGAAATCAAGAGTATGACATATGCACAATGGCAGATGCACTTGTAAGCTTGTAGGGGCAATTGTAATAGGACTAAGAGAATCAATCAACCTGCAGTTATCTCATACAGTTACTCCACATCCACAATTTCGATTGTAGCCTAATCTTTTATATCTATAACTTTGAATTTTGTAACTTCAAACTGTAGATAATTCAGTCATACACTTCTAGACACAACTCATATATATACCTTTACAATCAATGAATACAATGGTTGTTCTCCTCATTGCTTCTCACAATTTATATGGTATTAGAGCATCTGCCAACCAAAGTTACCTTTCTTCCAAAACACCACCAAAAATGGACTCCACCAACAACACTAACTCAGCAACAGCTAACCTAACCATACACAATACCAATGAACTCCACCACATGCTCATCACCATCAATATTGCAGCTTAAATCCCTCTCAAACTCAACAGCAACAATTACATCTCCTAGAAGCTACAATTTCAAACACTCTTTGTAGGATACAACCTCCTCGACTATGTTGATGGATCAACACCATGCCCGATTGCAACCATCACTGAATATGACATCACATCACATCACCAAACCCAACTCATACCATATGGACCCGCCAAGACCAATTAATTATGAATGCCATAGTAGGTTCTCTCTCACCCACCATCATCCCCTTTATAGCTCGAGCCAAAACATCTTAAGAAGCCTAGAACATCATTGCCAATACATATGCAAAACCCTCCAAAAGAAGTATAAAACAAGTTAAAACCCATAGAAAAAATCTTACAAAAGGTTCCTGCACCATAATAGACTACCTTCAAAATGTAAAAGCAAGAGCAAATGAGTTAGCAATCCTAAGTTCAGCTATCCATGATGATGATGATGATTTTACTAGTAAAATCCCAAATGGCCTTGTTGAAGACTATAAAGAACTAGCTCTAGCTGTCCAAGCGAGAAACACCCCAATATCCTTTGATAAACTGCATGAAAAACTCTTCAACTTTAAAGTATCCTTCCAAGCAACCAAATCAGATACCTTACACTTTCCTGCCATAGTAAACGTTGCTCGACGCAACAATACCAACCAACACTTTAACACCAACTCAAGAAACCATACCAACCAGGAAGTATAATCCCACAACAACTCCGGTTAGCACCCACCATCAACTCTTAATCCGCATCCTCCTTCTCCCCAAGCAGGCACCAATCAAACTCCATAAAGTTAACTTCGGCTTTACCTTGGATCTTGCCAAATTTGTGGCGTATAGGGACACACTACAAAGCGCTACCCCTCATTTTGACTCGTTCTAATCTCCACTATAACCAACACCCCATCATAATGGCAAGCTCACGCACATGTTGCTACCCAAACCACAGTAGCTACTCCCACCTGGCTACTTGACTCTAGAGCCTCCCATCATGTTACCACTAATCTGAACAAGCTTTCCCTCTATACACCATACACAGGCTAAGATGACATTATAATAAGTGATGGAACATGTCTCTCAATCTCTCATACTAGTTCTACACTACTTCCCTCTTCTAATAAATATTTTCATTTAGATAATGTTCTTTGTGTCCCCAGTATGTCCAAAAATTTAATTTCCATCTCAAAATTCTGCACTTCAAATAATGTGTCTGTTGAATTCTTACCCTTCTCTTTCTTGTGAAGAACCTCCACACCAAGACAATTCTCCTCCAAGGCCCAACCAAGGATGGGGTCTATGAATGGCTAACACCTTCTCAAAAATCGCCACCACTCTTAGCTTTCTCAAGTGTCAAAACAAACTTCACCACATGGCATCACAGATTGGCTCACCCAACACTACCACTTCTCAAGCACATTGTCAATCATTACCATTTAGATTTGTCATCCCTCATTCCCTCTTATTTCATATGTAATGGTTGCAAATGCAATAAAAGTCATAAATTAACATTTTCTACTGCTTCTCTCACCTCTAATAAACCCCTTGAAGTTATATTTTCTGATGTTTAGACTTCCCCACTACTTTTGCATAATGGCTTCAAGTACTATGTATTTTTTAGTCACAAAATTCACACTCTTTACTCTGACAATGGAGGGGAATATATCTCTCTTGCTTCTTTCTTCACCTCACAAGGAATTTCGCACCTCACTACCTTACCCCACACCCTTGAACATAATGGGTACTCAGAACGTAGGCACTAACACATTGTCAAAACCAGTCTCATATTACTTACTCATGCCTCTCTACCACTACATTTTTTGTCATAAGCCATTGCCGTTGTTGTATACTTAATAAATAGAATGCCCACACCTACTCTTAATTTCTCTTCACCATATGAATCTATATTTGGCTTACCCCCAAACTATTCCAAACTTAGAATCTTCGGATGTCGTTTTTATCCCTGGCTTCGTCCCTACTCCACAAATAAACTTGAAGCCCAATCCCAACCATGTATCTTCCTTATAAACTCTCTTACTCAAAGTGCCTACTTATATTACCATCCTTCCACTTCCAAATTCTTTGTGTCTCATCATGTCCAGTTTGTTGAATCTGTCTTCCTATTTACCACTACCACACGCTCCAAACCATAATTCTTAAACCATGAAGACTCTGTCTCAAGCTCTACCTAGTTTCCACCAATCCTTACACTTCCAACAACTTCCCCAACTCACTTACTGCCTGACATGCACACCAATCAAGCACCTTTAGACCCTGCACCACATGCTTCTCCCATGCCCATCCATAACGCAACTCCAACAGCCCAATCACATACATCTCATTGACCCGCCACGCAATCTTTTACCTCACCTCACTCGATAACACAACTCGTAGAAGCTCCCAAACCTCTACCTTACTCTTCACTGCGGTAACCCACACTCTCATCCCCTCCCCACCCTTGGCCACCTATCTCCACCAACTCTACCAATTCTGCACCAACCCACTCAATGACCACATGTGCAAAAAATAATATCACTAAACCCATTAACAAACTTGCCTTATCTACACAGCTCTCCCATTATTCCAACCTTGAACCCAATACACCATCCTATGCCTTTAAGGATCTAAAATGGCATTGAGCCATGTGTAAAGAGTTCAACGTTCTAGTAAAAAATGGCACCTTGGAGCTCATATCTCCCACTTCAAACACAAATACAGTAGGTAGCAAATGGACTTTTCGTACCAAAAGAAACATATATGCTTGCATCTCTCGATACAAAGCAGCCTAGTCGCAAAAGGATTTCATTAAAGACCTAGCATCTATTATCAGGATACCTTCAACCCCGTTATAAAGCCCATAACCATTCACATTGTCCTCAGCATAGCTATTACAAATGGATGGCAGTTGCGTCATGTAGATATCAACAATGCATTCTTACAAGGCACTATCTTTGTTGACCTCGACCATCCTCACCATGTTTGCAAGCTTAGAAAAGCAATTTGCAGACTGAAACACGCTCCACATGCATGGTATCATGAACTTTGTCATGTTATCATCACCTCAAGATTTCAAAACTCACATACAGACACCTTCTTGTTTATTCTTAAAACTAGCAATGACATGATTTATCTAGTCGTTTATGTTAATGATGTAATCATCATTGGAACTAATGCATATTTGATTTATCATTTTGTGCACAGTTTCTCCAACAAGTTCTCACTTAAAAACCTTGGATCACCCACCTATTTTCTTGGCCTCGAACTGGTACATAATAAACAATGCCTCCTCCTTTCTCAACTCCAATACATCATGGACATCTTCAACACCACTAAGATGACAGAAGCCAAACCCGTTCTCACTCCATTGCCAACAAACCCATCCCTCTCAATCAACTCAGGTACTGCTCTCTCGGACCCATTAGAGTATCACACCATTGTTGGAAACCTCCAGTAGCTTCTACTCACTCAGTCAGACCTTACTTTTACTATTAATAAGCTATCCCAGTTCATGTATAAGCCCACGACTAAACACTAGTCCCATGTTAAAAGATTGCTATGTTACCTGCATGGCTTCATCAATGTTGGCTTTCAAATATACCTAGAGTCCCCTATCTTACTGGATGCTTCCTCGGATGCTAATTAGGCTGGAAACCAAGATGATTTTTTATCAACCAACGCTTACATCCTATACTTAGGTCACAATGCCATCTAATGGAGCTCCAAGAAACAAAGAACTGTTGCTCGGTCCTTGATCAAGGCTGAATACCGTTCAGTTGCTACTAGTGTCACTAAAGTCACATGGGTATCCTTCATACTCAATGAGCTTAGTGTTCACATACCAGACACACTAATCATTTACTGCGACAATGTAGGAGCTACCCACCTCTGCTCAAATATTGTCTTTCACTCCCGCATGAAACACATTGCAATAGATTTTTACTACATCCGGGATTAAGTCCAAGCGGCACACTAAAAGTCTCCAATGTCAACAGTGAAGACCATCTAGTAGACGCTCTAACCAAACCACTCTCTAGGACAAGATTTCACTCTCTCACATCCAAGTTTGGACTCTCTACCCGAGCTCCAACGTGAAGGGGCATAACAGATAACCAAGAGAATCAGTCAACCCGAAGATATCTCATACAATTACTCCACATCCACAGTTGCGATTATAGCCTAATCTTTTATATATGTAACTTTGAATTTTGTAACTTTAAACTGTAGATAACTCAGTCATACACTTCCAGACGCAACTCAAGTATATATATACCTTTACAATCAATGAATACAGTGGTTGTTCTCCTCATTACTTCTCACAGTTTATAAATTGCCCCTACAAGCTATTTTTTTTTTAATGAATATATGTGAAACTTTTTTTTTGTTCCCATAAAAATTAGAAGTTGTCTCTACATGATTTATCATTTATGCGTATTTATAGTCTATTTCTTGCCTTTATTAATTAAAATTTCTGAATCTGCCATTGTGTGTGTAACAATATAATAATAGAAGCATTTATCTTAGCACACGACCGTCCTCCTCTAAAAGTGTCGTCCAACTAACCTAGGAACCTAAAGGCTACCCAAATGAATGGCAAGCTATGATACAAAGTTTGCAAGTTGAACCTGATACAAGCAAGATCTAAAAATAAAGGAATAAACAATGTCAGTCTCAAGGACTTTTAGTGAGTGAAATAAATCTATAACAAACTAGTATAGAAGCATTTAAGAAAATAATTATTAACTCTAGATCATTAACTTAAAATATCGAAAAGGTGACATATTATACTCAAATTTCAAGAAAACAAAAGTAATATAGTTCAAAATGTAAAATCAGGACATAATATGTATCAAAGTATGACAAATGACAATCCAAGTATCCAGGTGGGATTTTCATGCCCTTCATGTTTCCATTATCCAATCGAGGGTGGTACCTCCCCGGATAATCCACTATTCAATCCAAGAGAACATTTCTAGTACTATTGTAGTACTGAAAAATTAAATACTACTTTCATAAATATTTTGACATATAAGTAATTACATCTTAAATTTTAATAATTAACTTAATCATAATTTAAAACTAGATTACATGACAAAACATAAGTGATAATAATACTATACTATTGTAAAACTAAAAATATTTCCCCAATCCATCATGTCAGCAGTAAGCCAAATTCTAATTTGGAATTCGCTCATTGAGTGGTAATCCTTTATCATTCCATAAGTAGTAAAAGTCAAAAACTTCTAGGTACATTTAGGGAATTCTACCCCGGGCATATCATGAGACCAAGATTGAAGTATAAGTTCCTCTTTTCTCATAGGTTCAATAAAAATCAATTTCTAATATACATCCTTATAATGGAATTCCACAATATAAGCAACAACTCAAATTTGGATAGAAGCATAATGAGAGCTTCATTGCCATAAACATAAGTTTTTAGTACAATTTACATTTTTGGTTTCAAATACTTACTAAGACAGAAGAAAATTCTAAATGGATTCAAAAAATAAAGTTAGATCAACAATATGGATTATGACTGAAAAAGAAATTATATAATTACTCATTAGACCTTCTAAGATTATATTATAATCCACTTATAATAATTTCTCCTCACATACCTCAAATTTATAGCTTCGGGTTATTAATTGAGTCATAAATAAGAGGGGAAACAATTTGACATCAAGAAATTAGGTTATAAGAAGAGAGAAACTCACCACATGGTGATCGAACACTAGATATTTATTTTGTCTTTTGGTTAAAAAATAATAATATACTTACATAAATATAATTTTAAATCTTACACCTTATTTATTTGTTTATGATTGACTTAAAATATAAATTTTAAAAATAAATAATAAAAGTTAAATTAGATAAAAATATATAAAGTTGTGATAAAAAAAAAAGTGAGCAAATCTGGCTCATCCCATGATCCTTAAAGGACCGGGCTGGTCCCACTAATTTAAGAGTGGGCTAAGTTCAGTCTAATCCATCTTTTATACGTAGATTTTTTCTCAAAGAATCATTAAAAGCACCAATGTTAAAACTCTAGAGCTTACAGACATATCCTTACATGCTTTCTTATTCAAGAAAGAATAAAAACTCATTGCACCCAAAATGTATTTATACTCAAATGAAATGATCAAGGTCTATCATTACATCTCCTCCTATTTATACTATATTATAAGTATACTAAGTTAGGATTAAGTAATAACTACTAATCCTAACTACTCAATAACTAACAACTAATTCTAACTAGTTATTAGTTCCAACTATCCTAGCTACTTTTTTATAACTAACAACTAATCCTGACTATTTCTAACTACTCCTTCCCCATGATATGCATCAGAATATTTAAATAAGTTGCTGTAGCAAGTAACATTATATTTTAGTACAAATTTTCTCTCACGATTTCCTCAAAGTATAACCAATTTCAGGTTATCTATTGTCTTATTTTAGAATTTTTATCAACATTCATAAAAATTACTAGTATAATTGACATGAGTAGAAAATGTATATTTAATTTATATAATAAAAATATTTGTTATGTCGTTATTAGTTCATTTTAAAAATTTTTTGTCACCAATTTTTTATTGTTTAATAAAATCAGTTATTTTAAAAAATACTAATGAATGGTACTGAAATCTCTAGGATTGAATTCAACCCAGTCGAACCAAATTAAATAAAAAACTAGTTTAAAAAATGGTGATAAATAATTTTTTATTTTTGATTGGAGATGAATAGTTAATTTTCGGTCCAAGAGAAATAATTGCAAGACCCCTCACTGCGAACTTTTGTTTTTTAATCGGGTCGGAAAACAGTCCAAATCATCAAATCGAGCAGCCCGAGTCATAGGGCCCAGTACAAGTATACGAAGCATCGGTTACAAAGACGGGAAAAGACACTATCAGCAAACAAAAAAAAAAGTCACAGAACAAAATCAAAATTCAAGATGGGAAAGAAAAATAGGATTCCCATTTGAGAACACAGACGAGGTGTTTCCTTGTTATCGCCGTGGTGCTGGTTTCTACGATCTCTACTCCTGTTCCGGGTAAGTCCTCAGATTTCTTTTCCTCCATTTTCCTTATCGAACATCAGTTGTTTCCGTTCTTGTTCTCTTGCTTTTTCTCTGTAATTTCATGTATTGGACCATTGTGTTGACTTGTGGCGTTTTCTTCATTCATCGTTCGAATTGTTATTTGTCTTTCCCTTTTCTGTCCTTTAACTTGTGCCGGAAAGACATAAATTTTTGGACTTAGGTTTAATCTAGAAAAGTTTTTACTATTGAGCATTTTTTTTATGAACTGTCTATTAAAAGGCTCAAATCAGCACAGTTAATTCTGATGGTAGCCTTATATCTGTTGAATATTTTGTGCCCCTTTGTCCTGTGTCGATTGAGTAGCCACTTAATGTGGCCTTGGTCTGTGCCCAGTATCTTTTTAATTGCATTGTTGCTTTATTTTTTATTGATAATATGATAGTTTGAACTTCTGGAGTTTATTAATACGATAATGAATCTTACTCATAGTTGTTTGTTCTTCCTAAGATTGTCTAACTAGTAAATTTACTTTGTGATATTTTGGAGTATTTATTTCAATTTTTGAAAAATTAATAGCAGTTTAGAAAACTAATAAGCTTGAATTGCAAGACTGTGACTGTGGTCAGAAAAAAAAGTGTATAGAATACATTGTTATTCCCCAGATAATTTTAGTAATGTATGTGAAGTTAAGAAACATATACACAATGTAATGGGGTATTGGAAACTGTTTGTAGTATTAAAATATAGCAGCTAAAATTTTAAAGATGGCTTGTTCAAAATTTTAATTCACAGGCAGCTGTTTATATGATTTTGACTTGTTAACTATCTATGGGCTGTTTGGATGGGCTTATACTTTTGAGCAGATGCTTCAAATAGAAGTGATTTTTTTAAAAAAAGCAGGTATT
>JASKGM010013706.1:0-34904 GCA_034509205.1 Ceratonia siliqua
ACATATGAATGCAACATTTTTTGCAAGATCCAACCACCATACCTGATAGTTGCACACTTGATAATTGCAAAGAAATGTAGGCTTGTAGGCTACAACACCACACTGTAAAAAAGGTAGAGTAATTTTGTGCAAAAAATAATTTTCTATAAAATGGAGGGTAAGTCATACAAGGAAATGAGAATGACATATGCCAAAACTTAGTTCCATCTCGACTTCCATTTCTAGTGTAAATAGTCTTTGTCTCTGGATAAGAGTTCCCATTATCTTCAAAACTAAACAGTAGCAAAAAAAAGTTGAGAATATTATAAAGGAAGATGTTGTTGTGGCATAATGATAGAAACCACTAAGATACTAACTTTGAATTACAAAAAAGTCTGGTCAACTAACAACAATAGTTACAATACAACACAAAGTCTCAAAACTCAAAAGCATGGAACCACATGTCCACATTGGTGACACAGAGAAAGTTAACAAACACACTACACATAGTATCTTCCCCTTCTTGGCTTCCTTCTCACCTAAAGACAAAAATACAATAATTGAAATAAATAAGTAATATGATTGTAAAAACCTATTTTTGTCCTGCATTTTCATCACTTTATTTTGTTCTAGTCCAGTTTATTTCAGTTTAGCTTATTTTATTCTATTTTATTTTTATTTTTATTTTTTTCTTATTTTGTTTCATAAAAAAGGAATCACTTTAAGCATCACCATTTTTTTATTATTGGCCCAAACCAAAATTTTTTATTATTAACAAAAAATGCACAACTTTCTTAACCAAACCCAATTTTTAGCCCAATTCCCTCATTTTTTGGCCCAGCCCATTATTAATGGTCCAGACCCTTCAACCCAAACCCAATTCCCAGTCCAAGCCCACTATCCTCTAACCCATATCCAACCAGGAATGTAAACACTTGATTTTTTCCTGGTGTCCCTTAAAATTTAGGGATTAATAAATTTCTCTAAAAAAAATAAAAAATAAATCAATTAAATAGTAATAATAATAATAATAAAATCAAAACAATACAAAATTATATAAATACAAAAATTTATTATTATTAATCACAAAATGGCGAAAAATAATAAACAAAATTAAACAAAAAAATAAAAAAATAAAAAACAAAAAAAAAGAAGGAAAATAGAGAAAAGAAAAGGAACCCATTAGCCCCACAAGCCCACTTCATTTGAAGCCCAATCCACCAGCCCAGTTCAATAATGCCCAACCCGATCCATTCTCCTTAACCTGACCCAGTTCTCAAATTTTGACTCAGAATTCCAACCCAATATAGGATCACCTTCCTTCCCCCCATACTCTGTCTCTATGCCTCTGCACCACACCTTTTTCTCTTTGAACCAACCACGCGGGGTTCCCAATCTCTTCTCCCCCCATCCCCTTCCATCTGCACCTTACTTCCTCTCCGGTTGTACACTTCTAAAACCCTATGGTGCACGCTGTCCCTTTCTCTACCACACCTCCTTTTCATTTCTCTACTCCTCTGACCTAACCGCAATAGTATCCCCCATTTCTCTCCTGATCCCTTCACACGCAATGCTCTCCATGCCTCTGCACTTTCACTTTTCCATTTTCAACTTTCCCCTCTGATTCATTCTGCCACTACGTCGTGCCTAATTCATCTGCGATTGTACTATTGCCCTATTTTATGGCGTCTGAATCTTCAATTCCTCGGCTCCAGCACAAGCTTGCAGAAGCCATACGCAACACGATCTATGCTCAACGGATTCTCGACGTCTGAGGCCCCATTTCCACGGGATTTGGTTCCCCTCCTTGGCCTATAAAAAAGGAGGGAACAACCAGAAAAATGGGGGAAAAACATCTACGAATGTCTGTAATAGGAGAAAAGCTTCTGAAACTGGTGAGAGGGCAAGTGTATTTTTTAGGATTCTGCAAAGAAAGGGTTGATTTCGGGGCTTTGAATCATTTAGAGAGGTAATTTCTTTTCTTTTTTGGCAATTGGCTACAGCTTTGTTTTCTATGCCCCAAGATGGTGGATTTGCAAATTTGGGTTTTTGAGAGTTTGCTTCAGGCTCCGTGTGTTAGCATTATAGTATTGGAAGTTTTGGTCTTCATAAATTTCCTTCTGCCATTGTAATACTATTTTTTTTTTGGGATTCATCTATTTAAGGATATTGATCTTATTTTAATTATAGCTTTTGGTGTTAATTTGATAACTTGAAAATTGATCATGGCTGTTAGTCTAACAGTGCAAAATCGATACATGTTTCTGGTATTTGAATATGGTGTGTTGAACTTGGGTTTGATTTTTGGTTTCTAAGATTGTTAATGCCTTATGTTAAATGTTTGAAATAAATCTAGCTTTTGATTTAAACCCCATCTTAACTGACTTTGATCCTATGCCTGTGCGTTTGTTTTGGAGAATGAAATATTTTGATAACGATCATAGCATGTGGGTTCAGTCTTCACGTTACTAGAGATGGTTTGATTTATGTACACCAGCATTGTAAATTTGGTTTTCCCAATTCTGCTTCTGGCTATGTAATCCAGATGGGTTGATCATTTTCAGTTCTATTTTATGATTAATCATAGTGCTAAGGCATTAATCTAGTGATTCAAAAAAAAAAATATACAGATTCCAGGTTTCATTAGATCTGAATAATCTGAGTTAATTCTTGGTCGGAGCTTATGGTTTCAATTTTAAGAGGAAAATGCTTAATGATCGTTCACGAGGTGAACCCCAAAATTTTGGCCTCGAGTTAGATTACTGTTACCAAAACTTTGGTATTTGCTTTCATAGTGAAATCCCCATCTTAATCCCTGTTAGGAGATGTCTTGCCGTTAAAAAACATCTTAGTAATTTTTTATAATAAAGTAAGATGAAGGTGCAGGAGGTTTCTCCCAAAAAATAAATGAGCCTTTTAAATGGATGGGTGGTGTCCTATTTTCGAAATCATTGGATCAAAGAAGTGGGCCTCCAATCCAAGTCTCAATAGTGTCTCTAATAAAACATTACATTTAGGGTTACAAAGACCCATTAGTAAATCCAAAATTCAAACGTGGGTTCCAAAGGCTCGTTGGCATAGAAAAAAAGGGAAGTTTAAAAAGCCCAATGGGATCATTTTCAACCAAAAAGGTTTCAAAGACCCACTTAATGTAATTCTTTAAATTGGGTTCCCAAAGCCCATTGAAATTAATTTTTAAAAGTAAATTTCAAAGAAGTTCATCGAAGTTATCTCGAAAATGGGTTTCAAGGGCCCAGTTGGATTTGTTTTTTTTTTTAAAAAGGGAGGGATGAAAAAGGGGCTTTTCAAAGGATTTACTAAGTTTATTTTGAAAGTAAGATTCCAAAAGGCCCAATTGAATACTTGAAGTGGGGATTCAATATTTGAGAGTCAGTTCAAAAATTTGATTTCAATCCTCAATACTTTCAAAATTTAAATTTTAACCCCGATACTTTTCAAAATTCAAGTTTTAACTCTAATACTTTTTAAAATTTGAGTTTTAACCCCAATACTTTTCAAAATTCAAGTTTTAACTCCAATACTTTTCCAAATTTGAGTTTTGACTCCAATACTTTCAAAATTTAAATTTTTACCCCAATACTTTCAAAAATTCAAGTGTAGGCCCCAACATTTTAAAAAATACTATTTTGACCCCTTGACTTTACAAAATTCAAATTTTGTTGTTTCAAGGCTTCTAAAAGGTTGTTCAAATTCAACATTAGAATTCCTTAAATCTCTCTCAAACATTATGTGAGGAAGTACTCCCCCATTCTGTTTAAGCTTTATGTGGAAATTCATTTCTCATACTGTCTTCACTCATTTGAACATTATGAAAGGAAATATTCTCCCATTCTGTTTAAGCTTTATGTGAAAATTCATTTCCCATACTGTCTTCACTCCTTTGAACATTATGAGGGGAAATATTCTCCCATTCTGTTTAAAGTTTTATGTGAAAATTTATTTTCTCATAATGTCTTTATTCTCCTAAACATTATGTAGAGAATTAATCTCTCATTTTGTTAGATCTTATGTGGAAACCCAATTTTTCATATTATCTAAATCCTATCCTAGGGTAATTTTTAATCAAATTAATCTGAACTACGTTGATCTTGATCCCTTTTGGGATACGTAGATACGTACTCAATAAGGCAGGTCTGGTTTTCCCCCATATTGTCCAAAATATTTCTCACTTTTGGATGATATTACATATCTTCCCTAAGCAAACCTAAAACACTGTCACCCTAGGAAATTGATCATAGATCTTTCCTAGGCACGGTTCTAGCAAATATTCTTGAATTACGTGGACCTTGATCCTTTAAGGGTACGTAGGCATTTATACTGTAAGACATGTACAATTTTCTTACTTCTTTATTTTTATCTAAAAATCAAAATAATAAAAAAGGGTAATTCAAACACAACAAATTCTAAGCACAAACAATTTAGGGTAATTATGCTTAGGGATGGACGCTGTGGAGTGCCTAACACCTTCCCTACAAGTAATTAGACTCCTGAATCCTTCTTCTGGTTCCAAGAGCCAGTATTTGATTTTTAAAGGATCCTAATTATCCTTATAATTAATTGGTGGCGACTCCATTTTTCATCTATGTTATTTTTTTCCTTTTGTCGCCTTGAGGTTATAACGGTGCATTTTTCCTGGCCGTCACGTTGTGACAAGGACCCACAACCCAGCCTAGGCATCTAACCCGACCCACTATTCCATTTCTTGTGAACCCTAAACTAGACGCTACTCTATCATCTCTTTCCTCTTTGAAATCTCTCTCAATCGAGTCGCTCTTCACGCAACCCCTTCGCATCAACAGCTCACATCTACCCTATAATCAGCCTTATTTCCATCTCCGTTCGAGTGCTCTGAACCACCCATTCGTTGCATAATCCCTCATCTTGACATAAACACAACTCTCCTCTGCAATATACATTCTCTCTGCATATGCCCTTTCTCTCCTGCACCGTCTAACTACTCTCGGCACCAACCACTTACATCTTCATGCAACCATAACTCCCCTACAAACCACTTCCATCTCTTCCACCCAACCTCTGAAACCCCTTCCCTTGGCACTTCTCTTCAAATCACTCTCTTTCACCCACTATCTAAATCCCTAATTTCACGCCAACACGGGGAACGCAGCGGCAGAGGATGCATTTGCTTGGCTATATAAGGCACAAAGCCAAGATAAAAAAGAGAGAAGTTCTTCGAAGAAAAAATCAAGGAAGGGCCATCTTAGAAGATAGTGACATTTCTGTAAATTTAGGGGTTTCACTAAAGCAAGGTGCTTTGTTCTTTACTTATTAAGCTAGCATGGAATAAAATGCATTTTGGGATGGGTATCGGGTTATGGTGTTCCTATATTTCTTGTAAATCTGATTCAAACTAGGAGAATGGGTTCCTATTAGTTCGCATATATTCTGATCATAGTTTTTTGAAACTCATTCTTGTTCGGTTATTTGATTGGTATGAATTGGAATAGCTTCTTGATTTCTGCCTATTGTATGCTTGTTTCTAGTATAGGTTAATTTTTCTCTCATCACAGTTTCAGTTTGGTCCACTAATGTGTCTTTGATTGCTGGTTGTATTCAATGAATTCTCAACTGCTGTTTGATGGGTGCTTTTCTAAAATCATGTTAGAAGCCTTACTCTTTCAAAATTTTTTTCTTATATGATGATATTTGTTAAAGGTCTTCTTTTTATCCATGTTTAGTTGTCAGGAGTCAAATAGCTTCTAATGAAGGGTAAGGGTGACTAGTAAACACTTCACAGAAATTTTGTGTTCTCTTAAAAATCTTATTAATGCATGTAGTTATGATTTTACTAATTTTCATTTCAATCTAATTTAGTTTTCTTTTTACAAATTATGTTACTATGACTCAGTTTTAATGTACCATTAATTAATTCTCAAGAAGCCTAATTTCTGGATAATACGCTTAAAAGATTGAGTTTTTGAGTAATATTGATATTGTTCTTACTGTTTGAATATGAATTTTGTTTTGGTTACTTGATAATTTCAGATAAAAGATTTTTAACTTGAATAGAACGTAAGTATAGTCCATTTGGCTATGTGTGTTGGAATAGAGCTTGACATTGTTTGGAATTGATACTGATTTTCTCCAGTAATGTCATTTTAAATTGGCTTTGATTCTCAAATAAACATTTTGACTATATTGGTTCTGTTGAGCATGATTTTGGCATTAAGTTAATCCTGTGTATTTGTTATGGATTTGATTTTGAACACCCTGTTTAGTGTTTTATATTCATTTTGACTCTTCTGTCAGTAAGCATGGTGTTGTAAACTTTCATTAACAGTAAATAGATGTCTTTTATTTGTGTGCCAATATATATGCATATGAGTTCTCTTGATAGGGCTGTGTAAACTTGGTTGTTTGATCATTATTCTTGTTGTTTTATTTGTATCTAAAATCTCTCTTTCATTCATTTCATGTAGCACAGTAATTAATCTTGTTACTGTCTGTAATTAACCTTGACTATGTTGCCTTGGGATTTGTTCCTCACTGTTAATTCTTAGGTTTAAGGCCCATCCCACTTACTCTTCTAACTGGGTTTCTAAGGCCCAATTGAATTAATAAGGGGTTCCAATAGACTCAATAGGATTATTTTCAAAAGAGGTTCAAGGCCCAATAAAATTATTTTCAAAAGAGGTTCCAAAAGACCCAATAGAATTATTTTCAAAAGGGGTTCAAAGCCCAATAAAATTATTTTCAAAAGAAGTTCCAAAAGGCCCAATGGAATTATTGTCAAAAGGGGTTCAAGGCCCATTTATTTCTTAATAACTTTAATGGCTTAAATGAATTGTTGCTAAATATACTTAAAGAGAAAAATCGATATTCTTGTAAATAACCTTCGATCCAGGAGTAAAGCACTTTCAAAAATTTGCTTTTCAATCTTATATTTTCAAAAAATTTGATTTTAGCCCCAATATTTATAGTGATTACATTTTGGCCCCCTACTTTCCCCTAATTTCATTTTAGCCCCATTACTTTTATAAATTTCATTTTAACCCCATGTTTTTTAATTTCATAATGGCCTCGATACTTCCACAAATCTAATTTTTGCCCTATATTTTTATTCTTGTCCCAATGACTCAATATTCAAAGAACTTTCAGTAGAAGTTTATCTTCTCCAAATTTCTAATTTTCATGGACTTTTAGTGAAATTTTATTTTTCCAAAGTCTCAACTTTCGCTGGCATTTAATGGAGGCATATTCTCTCCAATGTCCCATTTCGCAATCTAGTGGAAATTTAATTTCCCCTAAACATCCTAACGTCTTTTTACTTAATTAGTTTAATAAAACTATTCCAAATTACGTTGACCTTGATCCTTTTTGGGGCTACATAGAAACTTACTTGTAAGGCAGGTCTACGTATTTCTTTCTCTATCTTTGTCCTTTATTATTTTATTAATAAAAAAGGGGGAATTAAAATATATAAAATTTTTAAGCACAAACTATTTAGGGTAACCATCATATGGATGGACGTTGTGGGGTGCCTAACACATTCCCTACACATAATTAGACTCCTGAACCCTTCCTTTGGTTCCAAGGGCCAGTTTTCCTTTCTATTTTAGGATCTCAATTATCCTTCTAATTAATTGGTGATAGCTCTATTTTTCTTTGCGTTTTCCCTTACGCGCCCAAAAATCATAAAATGGTGGCTTTTCACCGGCTGTCACGTTGTGACAATGATAAAATTAAAATAATAATTTATTTGCAAAATTAGAAAAACTTACTTGTGGAATGTGGACTGCGTCACTATTTATTGTCCTGATTCCCCACTTCATTTTGAGTTAGATTTGTCTGATTTGTCAATTCTAGTTCAACAATTAAAAATAAACAGAAAATAACACAAAAAATAACTAAGTCATCTATTTTATTCAAATTCTATAGTTTAAAGTTTTCAATCCTAAATGGCTAAATGCATAAGAAAGAAGTTTACATGATTCAATACATTTGACTTAATCCATTTGGGCACGAAGATCAATAGCTTTATTGGGTGGTCTCAACCAATTTTGTACACAAATCAAAGCCTCCACAGTAGTAGGGTTAAGTGAGCTACAAAATGGGTTAAGAATTTAACCACCAATGCTAAAAGCAGACTCAGATGACACTGTATAAACTGGTATGGCTAAGACATCTTTAGCCATGCAAGATAGAACATGATACTTTGACATCTTCCCCTTCCACCGCTAAAGAATGTCAAACCCATCTACATCATCCTCCAAGTACCTGTCCAAGTCATTATGTTTCACTTCAGTCTGTTTTTCCTTTATCTTCAACCTAAACTCAACTCTAGGTTTTATTTTTTTACCATGATTATCATTGTGTATAGAACAATCAGATAGAGAGCTAGAGTCACCCTGATCAAGAGGAATAGGAAATTGTAGTTTGTAACTTTGAAACAACTCTTGCATTAACTTTTCTACTTCTTCAAAAACTACTTTTCTACTCTCATTGCCATATATAATAGGTAAGCGGAATGCTAAATATTGTATCTTAAACCGAGGATCAAGGATAATAGTCACAAATAAAAGGTAATTTGTATTATTACTAGCACCCAAATATTTATCAAACTTGGCTTTCATGCTCTCTGCCATACTTCTCAAAATCTCATCATCACTAGACATCCAATCCTTTAAACTATTTGCAATGTCAATTAATGTTTGAAAGAATTGATTTGAAGTGACATCCAAAGAACCAGAAAATGAAAGAGTGGTATCATAAAGAATCTACAAAAATTAAGTAAAAACCCGAGCCCTTGCTCAATCTTCAGCATTGGGAGGCCCCCTATTAGCAATAAAACAATTATAGTAATTCCCATCATCATCTTCAAGGCGTGCAAAAGCCTTTTCAAACTTTTTAGCTGCATCTAACATTGAGTATGTTAAATTTTACCTAGTCGGCAAATTCAGACAAATCCCTTTTTTACTGGCAATCTTTACCTCATCTGCCATTCTTTTAAACATACCCATTCTTTGAGGGTATGATTTAACATATTTACAAGCAGCCCTAATTTTTTTTATAGATACATCTATTTCTTTTAGTCCATCAGTCACAATAAGATTGAGTATATGTGCACAATACCTTAAATGCATGTACTTCCCCCTTAACAATGTGACATCCTAATCATTAACCCTCCTTATCAAATAAGAAAGTGCAGTACTGTTTAAACTAGCATTATCAACTGTGACAGTGCCAATGTATGTAATACCCCAATCATTGATGCATATCTCTAAATGCTTCCCTATTGTGTTACCCCTATGGTCATCAACAAGAGAAAAAGCCAAAATTTTCTTATGTAACACCCAATTAACATCTATGTAGTGGGCTATCACACACATATAATTCATATTTTGAATGGATGTCCATGTATCAGTGGTAAGACAGACCCTCTGATATATAGTTGATAAGGTGTTCTTCAACTTCTCTTTCTCACTTAAAAATAAGGTCATAATATCCCTAGCTACCGTGGTACGAGAAGGAATTTGAAATTGAGGTTGAGCAATTTCTATAAGCTCCCTAAATCCCTCATTCTCAACAAACTTGAAGGATAACTCATTTTTGATAATCATTCTACAAACGGTAACCCTAATAACCTCTTGATTAAACTCTACATTTCTTAGTTCTCCTTTTCCATCACCTTCACCCTCAGGTTTTTTAAAAGATCCAATAGTTTTCTACTTCTTATCCTTTCTATGTGGATTTTTTGCATACATTTCTAAATGATATTTCAAGGTAGAAGTACCATGGCTCTTAGGATTACATGCATATGATCTATCACAATAATTACATATTACTCTTTCACTATCAACATTCTTAGTAAAATAGACCCAAACAATAGAAAGAGGTCTAATAGATTTTCTTTTTGACCTTACCGCAGGTGCAACGTCCTCTTGTTCAGGTTGTTCATTCAATTCAGTGTGAACCTCTACAGCTGGTGCATAATCATCTTGAGCAGCAACACTAGTGAATGGAGGAGTTGGAGCACTCCCCATTCCATTATAAGTACCAACAGTATTCATGTTAAAAAATTAATACTACTGTTTCATCTAAAATAAAAAGAACACTAGCGGTTAGTTCCCAGATATGATAAATAAAGTAAAGAAACAAATAACTTAATTAATGAATTCTCAGTGCTATCCCCACCTCTATGTCTCCAGCTGTGACCCCTCTCATAGCAAACTTCAAGACATCATCGCAGGTATGGATCAAACTCAATTGTCTCTACACTAGTCGCTCTAGAGCACGAGTTATGCAACTTAAAGAAGAGTTGACAATCATCCAGCGAGGGTCACGATCAGTTATAGAATTTTTGCACTCTGTCAAGACCATATCTGATGAATTAGCGCTCATTGACACTTTACTCTCTACTGATGACATCACACTCAATGTTTTAAATGGTCTGGGTCCCGAATATAGGGAGATTGTTGCTCCCATTCGAGTCGACATAAGTCCCTCTCATTTGAAGAACTTCATGATCTCCTTATTAGTCATGAATCTTATCTTCGATGTCTCAAAACCACTACTCAGACCATGGTGCTCAAAGCCAACAATACTCAACGTCAAAGCTTCAGGAGTTCTAAAAAATCTTAGGGTATTTCCATTTCATAACCAAAGAAAGTTTCGAAGCCCAAAAATTGGCTAAATAATGGACAACGGTATATTCCAAAATGTAAATTGTGTGATCATTTGGGCATGTAGCAAAAAAATGTCTATAGCTATAACTTTCCACAATCACTGCCAATTGCACCACAATGGCTAATAGCCCTAAGAGTAGGTGGCTTGTTGATTCTGGGGTGTCTCACAACATCACCTCCCAAGTCCCAGTCTCAATCTTCATTCAAAATATGATGGCACTGATGAGGTTGTCCTTGAAGATGGCTCGGGTTTACCTATAACAAACACTGGTTCCTTTACCTTCTCTTTTCCAAACTAAACATTTCATCTTCAAGATACTCTCTGTGTCCCCTCTAACAATAAAAAATTAATCTCTGTTCATGACTTTACAAAATAGAACAATGAACTTATTGAATTTCATCCAAATTTCTTTCTTATGAAGGATCAAAGAATGGGGGAGACACTGCTTCAGGGACCATGTGAACAAGGTATCTACACACTGCCATCTCCAACCAAGCACAAGTTTTCATCCAAGCAACCTTTAGTCATTGTTCATGAAAGAGTCACAGCTATGGGCTGGCATCAGCGCTTCAGCCATCCTTCCAATAAAATTGTTAATCAAGTCATTAGCACATTTTCTCTTCTTACCAGGTCCAATAATTCTGTATTTCACCTTTGCTCTTCATGTGAGTCAAATAAATCACATCGTCTTCCTATTAACAAGCATGGAATGAAAAGTTCTGCTCTATTTGAATTAATTTACATTGATGTTTGGGGACCAGCCCTTACACCAAGCATAATTGGGCATAAATACTATGTTATTTTCATTGATTACTTCACCAAGTATGCTTGGTTCTTTCCCCTCCATAAAAAACCCAATGTCAGAACTCTTTTTCCACATTTTTATAAAATGATAAAAGCAAAGTTTAAAGCCAAAATAATTAATCTTTACAGTGACAATGGTGGTGAGTTTTAAGCTCTTCGACATTTTCTTTCCTCTAAAGGTATTAGCCACTGCACCATAGCACCCCACACCCCACAACAAAATGGTGTCTCAGAACGCCAACATCGGCACATTGTTGAAACTGGCCAAACTCTCTTTAGTCATGTATCTCTTCCTTTTGAGTACTGGTCTTATGCTTTTGCCACTACTACATATCTAATAAATAGATTACCATCACCTGTTCTTTAGTACCGATCACCATTCCATGGTTTGTTTCATTAAACCCCAAACTATAACTAGCTACGCAACTTTTGTTGCCTTTGCTTCCCATTTCTTAAACCTTACAACATTAACAAATTTCAACCTAAATCTCTTCCCTACCACTTCGTTGGTTATTCCACCAATCAAAGTGCCTACGGCCTTCATCTTCCCACCTAACGTCTTTATGTCTCCAAACATGTTAGGTTTGATGAAAACACTTACCCTTTTCACTCCCCCTCTCTATTTCTACCTCAATTCCTTCCTCTGTTCACCATGATTCTTCCACTTGTACTGGACCCATCCTCTATGTTCTTCCTTGTGCTACTCTACCACTATCATGCTCTCCTGCAGCACTCTCTTCTTCTACCTTATTTTTACCTGCCAAATCAGACACATCACCTAACCAAGTTAATTCCCCCCTCTTTGCTTTTCCTTCTCCTTCTCTTTTTGTTGCTACTGCCCCTCCTCACCAACACAAAATGACCATCACAACTTGCTCAATAAATAACATCTTTAAACCTAAACAACTCAATCACACCTCCAAACACTCTCTACCCGAACCCCCTGAATCACCATTGTAACTCAAGCCCTCAAGGATCCCCATTGGTGCAAAGCCATGTCTGATGAAGTCACTACCCTTTTAAAGCATGGCACTTGGGATCTTGTCCCACCAACTCCTAACCAAAATATTGTTGGCTGCAAGTTTGTTTTTAGGAAGGAATCCTGATGGTTTCATTAGCCACTACAAGGCTTGGCTTGTTGCGAAAGGCTTCCATCAGCGACCTGGGACTGATTATTCTCAAACATTCAGTTTGGTAGTAAAACCTGCCACTATTCTCCTCATTCTCAGTCTGGCAGTCATGCATGGATGGTCTCTTAGGAAACTTGACATTAACAATTCGTTTTTACATGGTTCTCTTGAGGAAACTATCTTAATGCACCAACCTCTAGGTTTTGAAGATACCTCTAAACCTCACCATGTTTGCAAACTCAACAAAAGTATTTACGACCCTAAACAAGCACCTAGGCAGTGGTATAAAGCTCTATGAGATGCCTTTACAAGCCTTAGTTTCCATCACTCGGCCACTGACACTTCTCTATTCATCTATAATTCTAATGGTGTCCTTTGCTATTGCCTCGTATACGTTGATGATATTGTTGTTACAAGTAAAAATCTCGACTTTGCCAGTACTCTGATTATCCACCTTGGCAAACAATTCTCCTTAAAAGACATGGGTTCACTAGCTTACTTCTTGGGGATTGAAGTCATTCTTACCTCGGTTGGCATTTTTCTATCCTAACAAAAATATATCTAAGACTTACTCCAACGAACCTCCATGGACACTGCCAAAGAAATACAAACCCCATTGTCCACTACTATTAAACTATCAAGCTCTAGTAATACTGCAGGAGTTGATGCTACTCAGTTTTGTAAAATTATTGGTGCTCTCCAATACTTGGGCTTCATTAGACCAGACATAGCCTTCACTGTTCATCATATTTCCCAATTCATGCATGGTCCTATAGATGCTCACTGGGCAGCAACCAAATGAATTCTCAGATATCTCAAGCATACACTCTGTTTTGGCCTTCATCTGACCAAAGACTCATCCATGCATCTTAAAACATATAGTGACACTGACTGGGCATCTAATCTTGACACCAGAGTCTCCACCACTGCCTTTATAACCTTCTTGGGAAACAATCCTATTTCATAGTCTGCTCGCAAACAAAAAGGTATTTCTAAATTATCCATAGAAGCTGAATTTTGAGCTTTGGCTGCTGCCACATTAGAAGTTTTAGAACCTATTTTCCTCTTTTTAGGATCAGGTAATAAAACCTTAGCTAGACATCCCCACACTTTTAAATATTTTAAATTAGGAGAATAACCTTTCCATAATTCATAAGGTGTTTTCCCTGGTTTCTTATAAGGAACTCTATTTTGCAAATGACATGTAGATAAAAGTGTTTCCCCCTATAAATTATCAAGTGTAGCTGAATTAACAAGCATTGCATTCATAAACTATATGGCTTCACTCACTTCTTTCTGAACTTGGATTCTCCCTTCCTTCTCCACCTTAACTATTCTGTGACAATATTTGAGCTAATAAATTCAGTCTTAATCCAGTTCAACACACCAGGAAGAGCATCTTGACATTGACCTGTTATTTGTGCGTGATCTGGTTAAAAAGGGTCGTCTCAGTGTGCATCATATTCATACTACTGATAAGCTAGCTGATCTGATCACAAAGTCACTCCCTCGGCAACTCTTCCAACTTCTAAGGTCCAAGATTGGTGTTGTAGACGGCACCTCCATCTTGCAAGGGCATATCAGGATACCTACCAATCCGTAGAAGACTACTCCACCTTCTTCATAACAGCTGTCCTTGTTTCCGTTTATATTCTGTACAGCTATACCAATCTTCTCATTAATTCTCATTGATAGTTTACGTTAGAATAGTTTAATAGGATAGCTTATATCATGGCTTGATTTCTTTTATTCCTTTATATATATTCCTTCTCTATAAATGGAAATAACATAGCTTCATATTTTTATAGCTTCATATTTTTAAAGTACAAAGTTTCTCTTTACTCTGAACTGTTATGTAAATGTATTGATTGACAGAGAAAAAATGTTGATGAAAGAAAAGTGATGTTTTCCTTTAACTTTAAGTACAGTTATTATACTTTTGGAGCAATTGCTGATTTTTTGGCCGTTACCAAAGTGATGAATAACTATCGAAACAGTCAAACCTTGTGATTATATTGACGTAACTAGTTAGACTAAGCTTGCTTATGAATTATGATAAGAGCAGGGAATGAACTATGTGCTGGCTATGGAAGACAGCAAGATTTTCCATTTACATGTAATGCTATGACCTTAAATGCATGTAAAAAATATGGTGTCCTGCATTTCCTTGTGCACAGGTACTTTAAACATGTATTCGTGCCAAGGTTTTATTTGCAGTTAGCTGCTTCCTTTAAGTGGAGACTACCTTCCTTTGCAAATTTAGGATGTTTTGCATTGATAGCAAGATTCACTTCATAATTCATATAACTGACGTCTCTAGGAGTTCATAAACTGCGTGAAGAATCTAAGGTTATATGATATGGATTTGAGACTTAAACTATAAATGTGGAAAATTCTTGTTAAATGTACCTGAATTAGGAGTTTCTTTAAATTTAACGTCTTATTAATTTCCATACTGTGTGCCTCTTCCTCCTTGAGTTGTCCAAGATTGGTGATTGAAATGAACTCCACTGACAGAAAGGGATATGTCATAGTATTTTACTGCATACAAAAGCTGAAGTTTAGAATTATGATTGTCTTTGTTCCTATGCAATTTTTGAAGTGTATGTTTGTAGTCAAGATTGCTCGCCTTCATGCTGTATGCTTATTTTATAAGCACCTTTTAAACAATATGCCCAACATACTTATACTAAGATTCTAGCAACCTGCAAATTGTGCCTGTGGTGCAGCGGAAACCCTTGAATCATAGAGATTATGAGGTAGACCTCGAATCCTGATTGGGGAAGACTCAAGTAAGTAAATGAGGACACTATGGGCATTGTTTGAATTGAATTCTATTTCTAGTTTTGACACTTTCTGAAACTAGGATTTTCTCTGTTGCATTGTGCCAACTCGAAGGATTTATGAACTATTTTTTATCAGCTTCGTGAGTGTTTCTTGTGCTCTTGCTAGTCTCTATACTTTTGCTCGATTATGTTATCTATATAAATTCCCTTTTAATGTGATAATCTGGTTGCACGCTGTATGTCATGAGGATTTAACCTCTTGTACTAAAATTTTATCATGATTCAATTGTATAAATGACATGAATATTAATTTTTGTAGGTTGTTACTCCAGTTGCACCACTAAGTCAGCAGGTACTTGCATACCATCTTTGTAATGGCTATTGCTAAATATCTTACCTGCTTTTAAAATTGATGAATTATTCTTGTCTCATTTGTGTGTTTTATTTTATTTTTTTGTCAATTTTAAAACTTTTGCTCTGTATATTTTTTCTCTTCTGGGGGAAGGTATTGGTGATTAAGGGTCTAGATTGTGTTTTTGGCTTTCCTATTGGGCAATTCCTTGGCTCAATTGGGGTAAAGTGATTCTCCTTCTTGCAAGTTCCACATCGTTTTTAGATGATAAGGGACACTTTTGTTATTGAGTTTTGAAGTTCTATAGTTAAACATGGAACCAAAAGTGATGTGCTCTGCAGTTAATTAGATGTTTGTATCCAATCTGGTCGTATATGTAGATTTTAAACATTAGCACGACACTATAACTTATAACATGAAGAAAAGTATTGGTATAACTTGTGAACCTTGGAACTCCGATTGTTAATTTCCCACAAGCCCCAGGGCATGACCTATCTCTCTTTTGATAAAATCTGGCATCTTATATTACTCTTTTGTAGCTCTTTTATAAATGTATAGCGTTGTCAAAACCACAAACATGTTTGCCTTATGGTTTATGTTTGGCAACCTGTTAGCATATGGTTCCCAGGTTCAGTTAGATCATGGCGGTAGTTAGTTTTGTGACCAAGCCGTGAATTTTACAATCTGATCCTAGTGTGAGAGGCTATCTGAAACAATGCATGAGCCATTTAGGCAAGAAGTAAGATGCAAGCGGGGCAGGGACTGGGGCATTATTCGGCAAGTTAGCTTTTATTGTGTTTGTTATTTTGAACTTGGTTTTTGTTATAAATCTTATTGATTGGCTGTTTTGTCTTTTGTGATTTAATAACTTCTATTGCAGGCAGGATACTACTGCAGTCATATATTTTAACCTTTCATTTGTAGCATTGAGTGGTTTCACTATAGGTACTAAACCTGATCTCGCGATGGTAACCACTCTATTTGATGCAGGGTCCTTGACATGGTACGTAGGCGAGGATTCCATGAAGACTGAAGTTGATAAATGTTGTACCATGAGTTATCAACTTCTGTACCATGAATTGTAATTGTATGATCAAATAAAAATTTTCAACAGCAATTATCAACCGTGAAGCAATTATGAATCGGTCTTGATCAATAATTGGCTGCAAGAAGTAGAATATTAGTATGCATAGTAACAAAGTATATAATTCCAATCGAAAGTACAATGCAATACATGCACCCCAATATCAAAGTCATCCCAAGTATGGCTTCTCATCATCCAAAGTGTCACACAGATGCCACACTCTTGGATAAAAGCAAATTCATTGGTAAGAATACAATTTTTTTCCAATCAAATCTTGCATCATAATGCATGAACCATTAGTGAATCTTACCCATTCAACAGGGGCTCATTCAGCTTGGGTAGGATGTGTTGTAGTCAGAGCATTGTGGTTCTGTAGACATGCTTGTTGCCTACTTGACTAGTTCCCTTGTAGATGTGGCCTGATATATGTGAAAATAATACAACTGTGTTAAGGATTGAGGTCAATAACTTAAGAACAAATTTTGAAGTTGAATAATCATATAGATTTTAATTTACCAGCTTGTTGATTGCTTGCTCCCTTTTGGTGGTCAGGCGTTTGGGTGCAAGGGAATCCAAACGATTGATCTTCTTGTTTTCTATATCAACAATGAGGAGGTACCATTGAACTTGGCCTTCATTGATTAGGAGAAAAACCTAAATTAAGACATGTTAGGATACTAGTTAGTAGCATTTATTGAAGAATGTGGACAAAAGTGATTTGAAGCTATGCCACTTATGAGTTTGAACTCAATACCCTCTTGATTGGTGCTTCATGAGGAAAGTACAATTTCTTGTAGCCCTCCATCATATTTGTCACTTTCAACCAGTTAGTCATAATACCTTCTTGTATTGGATCATACTCAACAAGGAGTTTGTGACAAGTTATGTAAATTTTTTATGGAAAAAATATTAAACAAATGTTATGTTCATCAAAACATGTGGTGGGAAGTAACAGTCAACAGGTCTACTAACATTAGATTAACCCCTTGTCAAATGACACGTTGTTAGGTTTAGGATCTATTTGATGTAACATCGAAAGTAATATTTGTATAGTTAATTAGTAACTTTAATGTATAATTGTTTCAATTCATTTCAATATGTTATATTACTAAAGTTAATTTATCCACTAATATCATGCCCATATGGATAACTTATATGATGAGAAAATAATAACATCAACATGTGAGAGTCCTTGAATAATGTAGATTATGTATGATCAAATATAATTTTAAATACATGCACCACTTGCTATTTTTTTTAGACATATGATAGTATATTAATATATTATTTTAATATGTATATATATTATCAAATATTCATATATTGTTAATATATTATATATATATATATATATTATAATACTTTAAAATAATATATATCTTGATATTCTATTATAATAATTTACTTTGATATAATTCAATATAATTATTTTAATTTTTAAAAATTAATTAAAGTAGAAGAAATAAAATATTATAATGAATATTAGATATAAAATATTACAAAAATATTGGATACATTAACATCTTATATAGTGTCGTTTCTTGAACACAAAAATATAAAATAGTATCATATATATAAAAAAATTATAATTGGTTTGATATTAAAAATAATGAATAAAAATGCTGAGATGAAAGACTCATAATTTATATTTTAATTGTTACTAAATACTTTAAATTATGTTATATCAAATAAAAAAATATTTAAATATCTTATTTAAAGATTTAGATTACAATGATAATAAACAAGATTAAAAATAATAAAATAACAGTAAAACTTGAATTAATTGTATATATGGATGTGACCTTTATCATTGGTCCCATAAAAAATAATAGTCATTTTTTAAAATTTTTATTAAATAATTTAAATTAAATAAATATTTTCAACAGTAATGTATTGGAGGGAAACTTTTTTTCCTTGTTAATAATGGAGGGAAACTCTTATTTTTTTCCTTTGCTAATAGCACTGGTTGGAGGGAAACTTTTTTTTCTTTGTTTTGACTGAATAGGTATTGGAGGGAAACTATTTTTGCAAATCAGCCATTTCTCGAGACAGGCTAGCTCCTTGTCTAGAGATCTTAAGCATGCTCTTGAGATTGAGGAGGAAAGAAATTTAAAAGCTGGTGGTTTCATTCATGTAGGACGAGTTAATGGCAGTTTAAATCTTGCAAGAGCTATAGGTAAACATTTCTAATAATTAATTTAAACCCCTCCCCTAGCACACACCTTTTATTTATTTCTTCAATCTTAGCGTGTGTGAGTATCATATTCACTGGACGTCTTATATCTTTATTTTATGGCTTTAGGTTGATTAATGAAATTTGTAGACATGATAAAGAATAGAACAAAAAATGGAAGCCTACCTTCTCATATTTTGTTTCTTACTTGTCGTTTTGATTACTTTCAGAATGAAGATTTGTTTAAAATTTGCGTAAATGAAGAATTCAAACTTGTTTGCCTACATGGTATACTCTGATGTCAAGAAGGCCATAGTGGAGGCTTTAGACAAACGGTAGGCAGATGTGTTGTCTCCTCTCAAGGAAAACATGACTCCTAAGAAATTTGGACTCACGCAAGTCCAGAAACTTACCAAACGACCTGCATGCCCTATGTGGCTCTTGATGAGGTGGTTAGAATTTCTTAAAATTGTAATGTTCTTTTGGACATGTGTAATTTGTTGTTTGAAGGCATTTTACTGCTTTTAGCTTGGAATTCAGAAGAATTCCATGAAGAGAATGCTTGATGTCTTGCGTCCCAGGGTAGAATCACAGTTCAAGTTATGGGGTTCTTGTTTGCTAAATGCTGGAAAGACAACACCTGATGAGTGACTTAGTGAAGTGACAGTGATGCTGAGAGCGAAGTTAAGGAACTACCTTCAAGTTATTGTGGAGAAACTTGCAGAGAATGTTAATATATGTAACAAGTTTCTTATTGAATTATGAACTTATAATATATTGATTGCCATGGTAAACTGATAATAGGAGATATCTTTAGGAACATTGAACACTACATAGATAGAGTAGTAGGGTCCATATCAACATGTTTATATAGTTCTGAAACTCAATATACATCTTATTTCATATGCACACTAACCTGTGTTGCTCGTGAAGTTTCTGTTTTCTACATGTGTGCTGTAGTGCAAGATATTTCATTTTTATTTTAATGATCTTACTAGAATAATTTTTAATCAAGTAACCACTATGATTTGTCACTGATATGCATATTTTATGTTGTTCCAGGCAAAGTTACATAATGCCACAAAACTAAAAAGAAATTCACCAAGATCCAAAGGAAACTGTGACAAAATCTTATGTAATAGGAAGAATGCAACCACTTAAACACAAGTTGGCTAATACCATTATTCAACTTCACAGTGTCTTCGTGACTCATGTCCTCATTGCCATCTGTTGAAGATACATGGATCGTATGGGACAGGTACGTCCATGTTCATCTGGATTTTATTGACAAGTCTTGGTTAAGAAACCTGGCTGCAAGGCTAATAATTTCATACTGTTTGTGGGGTTTTTTTTAACGGGAAATTTTAAGTTTCTTGGAGAAAAAAAAAAGAAAATAGATCATGGTACAAAGGTTCAAGGGTTGTAGTAACTGTAAGTAGTCATCTATCAACTAATATATACATTATTTATATTTTATTTGTACATAGTTAGGAAGAATGACAGGGATGCTATGTTATATTTCTGGGTTACTTAGTTTCATTATGAAATATAGAAAATGTACAAGCTTCTAAAGAATGGAATTAGCAATTATAATATGATTTTGTTTACATAAGATTATCAAGCCAGAAAAAAGGGTTGGTTAGTTGCAAATTATCAATCTAATGTGCTTAAGCACATAGTTAGGATGCCTTGAGCAACTCCAAGGGTTTGTATGTTCAAGATGAAGACGATGTAATTTACCAAAAATTTAATGGAAGTTGCATGTTCATGATCTCATGGTTCTTACTCTGTAGCTTCTGTATCTCGCTTTGGTAGAATATACCAATAAATTATGTCATGCAGTTTAGATATTTCAAACAAGGCTTATAATTTGGATGCCAAATTTTCAGTTACACAAAAAGTGCTTTGAAGGTAATCTGTAGTGCTAAGTCAGTTGGAGTGTGTGAAACTATGAAGATAAGGCCAACAGTTTCTGCCGTTATTTGTCTTAATATCTTTTGTAACAATTGTACATTCGTTTCTTCTATATATTGAACAGTTACTTGGATTTGGATATAGTTAAAATCACTTTGTACGAGGTATTGATTACCTCCCTTAGTCAAGTCACCACAAAGAGCAATGCAAAGGGTCTTCGATTAGTCAATGATGCTGAAGAGCATATCATGATAGAAATCTTATATGGTGATCGTCTTAAACTTCAGTAGGTCTTAGCCGACTTTTTGATTTCCATCAGTTTTACACCATCTAGAGGTCAGGTTTTTGTAGCAGCCTCTTTAACCAAAGATCAGCTAGGAAAATCTGTCCATCTTGCTAATTTGGAGCTTAGGTAACTGTTCTAGACTCAGATGGACATTTAAAGTTTTCTTGTTATTTAACTTATCTAGTTCTGCTGTTAGTAGTACTACTGCATGTATAATTTATTATAAAACAGCATAACACATGCTGGTAGTGGGGTGACAGAAGCAGTGCTTAACCTGATGTTTGGAAGTGATGGACATGAATTTGAGGAGGGTGTTAGCCTACTCATCAACAGAAAGCTGCTAAAGTTGATGAATGGTGATGTACGTTATCTAAGGGAAGCAAGCAAATAATCGTTCATCTTATCTGTTGAACTTGCCATAACCCATAAGTCGAGGGCTTAAAGTTTTGGAAATAAAATGACAATCTGTAGTGTACATCAGCAAGTGAATGGAATGGATCAAGAAAGGCATTCCTTGTTCAATGTAGCTCTAATTTGTTTCATGTTGTACTATAAGCTGGGCACATTTGTTTAACCAGTTGTTACTTGTAACAAACGATGTAGATATGTATTATTAATGTTTTTCACATTCCTTTTCCTATTATTATGTTTCGGTAAATTTAATACGAAAAAAGAGACTGCATCAAACAAATGAGCTGTATGCTAAGTCATATAAGGGAGTTCATCAGTCATATGAGTCTAGAATTCTGATCGGAGATGATGCAACATTAGATATAACACAGAGAAACAAGTGGCCCTATTTTCACATGCTTTCATCAAGTGACGAATAATTATTCCTGTTGTAAGTCTCATATTGCCTGGGTAGAATGGTTAACTATCCTTTATAATGATGTGGCATCCCTCCCTTTGACAACCCAGTTTTTCAAGAGGAGTTAGGCCTAGAAATTTAAATTTCAACATGGTATTATGGCATTGTTTTCCCTAAAACCCTAATTTCCCAAAAATACCCAAAATTTTCTACCTAACCACTTCTGCTCAGTGCATTCGATCTCTGACCGACACCTTCCCTCATTGACGGGCGTTGGCTGGCGACTATCTCACAGATGTGGTCCCTCCGACCACGGCTATGCATGTTATGTAAATTGAAAACGCCCTTTTGAAGCCTTCTATCCTATTGTGGCCAGCGTTTCTTGGGTTGGTGGTGGTTGGGTAAGGTTCACTGGCACAAAAACTCTGACCGATAATGATGAAACCGACTGTAGCTTGCTGAAATGCAGATTGATGTGCTGGTTAACGCGATTTGAGACATTTTGGTACGCGATCTCCTCTTATCTGACATTGTCGGCTACTTTTCTTGATTCCTAGAGCTCCGTTGACCCGTAACTAGTGATTGGCAACTCCTCTAGTGACAAAAAATTGCTCAGGTGTGGTTGTTCCATTTTTCCGATGGCTATTCTGTGATTCTACCTCTAGTTTTGTGCTTATTCTGTTTTATTTGCTAGTCACTCCTATTTTTGTTTATTATTAGTTTGATTTTAGTCCTTTGTATTCCTATATATGATGGAACTTATGGCTAAGAACTCTGAAAAACTGGTTGAGCACTTTGAAATTCATCAACCCACTTCAGGTGATGGTTAAAGCAAATGGTTTATTTATGAACTTATCCCAACACCCACTAAAATTACTGATAGAAAACTAGAAAGTTATCGTAATTATCCTTAGTGGCAGAAAACAGTGTAGATGTTTATGTATGGGGTTGAGATGGAAGATCATCTTACCTAGGCTCTCCTATAAGATATGACTGTCTGAAAAAAGTGGATCAGGGACGACAAGCGCTTGTATGGCTTGATTAAACAAACTTTAGAAGCCCAGGTGGAGGACATCATTACTCATTATGACCCGATCAAGGATCTTTGGGAATATCTTGCTTCTTTGTACTCTGGGAAGGAAGACTTATATATCTCATACTTATGAGATTGTTCAGAAAGTCTACCAGGCTAATCAGAAGGAGCTGTCATTGTCTGACCATTTCACTCAATTCAAGAAATTTTTTGAGGAGATGAATACTTTAGTTTCGATTACTAGTGATGTTTAGGAGATGCGTGAACAAGATGAGCAGTTGCTAGTCATATGTTTCCTTACTAGTCTGTGTGATGAGTATAGCGTAGCTCGATCTCAAATTTTGACTAGTTCTGACAAGCTGAAGTTGCAAGATGTGTATTTTCGTCTCCTAAGGACGAATTAGGAATCTTCTTAACTTGTGACTAGCCAGGGTTATACTTTTGCTTTTGTGTGGACCAACAACCGAAGTGGTTAAGGTGGTTTACGGGGTAGTCGGATTGGGGGGAGAAATTTAGGTGATTCTCGCATTACGTGCAACTATTGTAAGAAACAAGGCGATATGAAGCTTAATTGTCCTAAGCAATATCGGGTAGTTAATATAGTGGTTTCGGATACTAATCAAGGAGGCAAACCTAAGACCTGTACTTTGACCGCCAAACTGTATGCATAGTACACTTAACTCCAAGCTACTCAAGCCTCTGCTCAGTTTTCCTCCAATGTGGTTCAAATAGGTACTTCCACTACTTATCCATCTTCTACTTTCAACAGTTAGGTCATTAACTTGGGTGCTACTAATCACTTGATCGATAACACATGTATTCTGAATTTATTTTCTCCTTCGTCTCGATTACCTAAAGTTACTTTAGCAAATGGTTCATTGACCACTATTTAATGCCTCGACCAAAGTTTTACGTAGTGATAATGCTAAAAATTTTTTTCCCTCATCCTTTACTTCCTTTTTGACTTAGCACATTATTTTACATCAGTTCTCTTGTAGTGTTTTCCCTCAACAGAACGAGTTGACCGAACGTAAAAATCAGCATTTAATGGAAGTTGCATGTGCTCTCTTGTTTCGAATGAAGATTCCTAAAGTTTTCTAGGCTAATGCTGTTTCTACTACATGTTTCTTAAACTGTTTACCCTCTTCTGTGTTGGGCGGACAATCACCGTACTATGTTTTGCTTCCGTCTCACCCATTGTTTCCTCTTCAACCTCGTATCTTTGGTTATACGTGCTTTGTACATGATGTGCGTCCTTGTGTCTCCAAACTTGATTCTTGTTCCTTGAAGTGCA
Source organism: Ceratonia siliqua (assembly GCA_034509205.1). Lineage (NCBI taxonomy): Eukaryota > Viridiplantae > Streptophyta > Magnoliopsida > Fabales > Fabaceae > Ceratonia > Ceratonia siliqua. The sequence continues at coordinate 24,309 of JASKGM010013706.1, forward strand.
TTTTTCTTGAGTATTCTTGGTCTCAGAAGGGATATTGCTATTTGTCCCCTGCCTTAGGTCGCTATGTTGTCTTTGCCTATGTTGCTTTCTTTGAGTCTACTCCCTTTTCGTTTGAGCAGCATGTGTCTTATGTTTCCCTTAATGACTTCCTCACTTATTAGGTCTATTCCATTGAGTCTCTTCCTGAGTCCCCTACCTATTCTATTGCCCTTATTCCTGAGGCCCTAGCCTTTCCCCCTCTGACTATTCATGTCTATTTGCATAACCCTCACCTGTCTGGCCCTACCCAGCCCCCTATAAAGCAGGATGTATCGACTGTGTTGCCGAAGACTCTTGAATCCCCGTCACTACTACTGTCCTCGTCTTCATATCTTAGTCTTGATCTCCTTATTACTCTGCGGAAAGGTAAACGCTCTTGCATCTACCCTATTTCTTCCTTTGTTTTCTATGACTGGTTGTCTTCTGCTTCTCTGTCTTTTGTTGCCTCCCTTGCTTTTATTCCTATCCCTAATATTGTGAGGGATGCTCTTACTCATAATGGTTGGACCTTTGCTATGAAGGAAAAAATGTCTGCTCTTATTCAAAATCACACTTGGGATATTGTTTTTCTTCCCCCTGGCAAACAAGTTGTGGGGTGTAAATGGGTTTATATAGTGAAGGTTAATCTTAATGGTTTAGTTGCTCGCATTAAGGCCCGCCTCGTGGCCAAGGGATATGCTTAGACGTATGGTGTTGACTAAGATGAGATGTTTTCCCTTGTTGCCAAATTAGCCTCCGTTCGTCTGTTTATCTCTCAGGTTGTAGCCCGTCATTAGCCTCTTCATCATTTATATGTTAAGAATGCATTTTTGCATGGTGATATCTAGGAGAAGCTCTATATGGAGTAACCACCTGGGTTTGTTGCTCAAGGGGAGATTGATAATGTCTGTCGATTACACAAATTGTTGTATGGGTTAAAACAATCCCCTCGAGCTTGGTTTGGGAGGTTAAGTGAGGCAGTTCTTAAGTTTGGCTTAAATATGAGTAGTTATGATCACTTCGTGTTCTACCGAACTTCCTTTACTAGGTGTATTATAATGGTGGTATATATGGATGATATCGTAATAACAGGGAGTGACAAGTGTGGTATTGATGCACTTAAGAGCTTCATTCAATCCAAATTTCAGATTAAAGACTTAGGCTACCTAAAATATTTTATGGGGATTAAAGTAAGTCACAACAAGAAGGATATTCTTTTGTCATAGAGTAAATATGTCTTGGATTTGTTGATTGAGACAAGATTACTTGGAGCCAAACCGAGAGAGAGTTCTATGGCCCCAAATTTGAAACTCAACGGACGAAGGTGAAATATTGACAGATCCAGAAAGATATTGAAAGTTGAACTATCTCACTTTACTTGTCCTGACATCTCATTTGCAGTTAGTATTGTGAGCTAGTTCATGGCATCCCCTTATACTGTTCATCAGGAAGCTGTATAGGGTATTTAAAGGTATTTGAAGAGTGCACCCAGACATGAGCTTCTTTATAGTGGTCATGGGTACTGCAAATTTGAAGGCTTCTCTAATGCTAATTGGGATGTTGCATATTTGTGAGAGGAAATCTTGAAAAAGTAAGAAGCAGAATGTGGTGATAAGATCAAGTGCAAAATTTGAATATCAGGCCATGACCCAAGCTACTTGTGAACTTTTGTGGGTAGTTCAGTTGTTAGATGATGTTGGTTTTAGAAGTTCGAGCCTTATGAAGTTATGGAGTGATAATCAGGCTGTTATTCACATTGCCTCAAAATTCAATTTTTCTTGATAGGATGAAACATATAGAGACTGATTGTTATTTTATTCAAGAAAAGATCCAGTGTGGCCAGATATCCACAAGTCATGTGAAAACTAGATAACAACTTGTTTATGTCTTTACTAAGTCACTTAATGGGTCTCGAATTCAATACATTTGTAACAAGTTAGGCATAGTTGATATTAACACTGTCAAAACAGGTTGGCCCGACCGGTCCTCCTTGGGTTACGAATAGGTTGACCCAACCTAGCCTAGCCCTATAGGGTTTTAGGGCCTAAGTGGGCCTAAATAGGCCTAACTAAGAAAATTAACAAAAACTAAAAAATAATACAAAAATTAATCACAAAAGTAAACAAAAACATACTCTAAATTATTCAAAATAAGTATGTATCAATAAAAATAAATTATTCATAATAAACAAATAAAAATTAAAAAATAATAATAACATAAAATTATCCTAACTCAACATTATAAATTAAAACATCTATTAAGTATTATCTTCAACAAAGATATTTAAATCTGTTTGATGTTGCACCCATTTGATCTTTTAAATAATCACTATCTGAGTTGGAGAGCTAAGCCTGACCCTCCATGGCCTAAGCTCGAATAAGTTCACTTAAACTTAAGCCCAAATTTTTAAGGCCTTAACCCTTCAAAAACAGGGCAGGCTCAAAATTGACAGCACTAGTTGATACGTATGCTCCAGGGAGAGTATTATGAGTTATTTATGTTTAGCATTTATGTATGTCATGACTGTTGTGCTAATGGGCTTGGGTAACTTACTATTTCATTATAAATAGACACACTAGGATCTTGACTAATAGAAGTATGTAATCACATTCTTATTTTCCTCTCTTACTTTGTTACATGTTATGAGTTATTTATATTTAGCATTTATGTGTGTCATGACTGTTGCCCTAATAGGCTTAGATAACTTACTATTTTATTATAAATAGATACACTGGGGTTTTAACTAATACAAGTCAGTAATTCCATTCTTATTTTCCTCTTACTTTGTTACATGATATCAGAGCCGAAGTTCAATACTACGCCAGACATTAGTAGTATCGGTCTACCGTCATGGGTGCACTCCCTTCGGTCATGAGGATGAGTGTTGTAAGTCCCATATTGCTTGTGTAGAGTGGTTAACTGTCCTATACAAGGATGTAACATCCTCCCTTTGACAAGCCGATTTTTCGAAGAGAAGTTAGGACTAAAAATTTCAACACCATTATATCACAAAAACCTAGACCTAGAAATATGCTCATTAATCATGTAGAATCCATAAACTGTCACATATAAATTGCATATATCAGATATGTTTATTTTCTCCAGTAAATTCTCTATAAAGCCATGTTAGCATATGAGCTTCAAAGTAGCCTGTCCACCAATGCCTGCACCGCAAATGTCATTTTATTAGATACATGTGCATATTGAGCTTATATAGCAATACAAATATGAAGTCAACCCTAGACTCAAAAATAAACAGGGGGCAAAAAAAACTTCAAATGCTTTCACAATAATCAAAGCCAAAAAGAATGCATAAGTCAATAAACTGATCCATGGTCAGATTTAGCTCCTCCAAAATCTGAAACAAGTTATGTATCAGAATGAGCAGATCAAACAGTGAAAATCACACATTTTAAAAGCTGTAACAAGTAACGACCTTTGCAACTTCAAATTTCATCACTAGAACTTTCTGAGCTAGGATCCATTAAATGACGAAGAAATCTAGGAGCTTCAAATGTTAATGAATCCATGTCTTCAGAAGCCACAGCATAAACCTAATATATTTTGGTCCAAAAATAAACATAAAATGTTCAACATAAATTATAAAGTTTGTAATATAGGAAATGTTCCCAATTTTGTATAATAAAATGCATGAATTCAATAATTAATATACAGGCGTTGCAAATATTAGGGTTGTCAAATGGAAAAAGTATGAAAGGAAGAACATACCTGAAATGTAAATGGGCTATATGAAAAGCGAACAAACTACAATTAAGCACTATTTGCTTTCCTTTTTCTTTCCAATATGACCGTTATAAAAGAATCAATAACAATATTTTTCTTTTAGTTTTATGAAGCTTGCCCACAAAAATAAAGTCACACACGCCTTTCCAGATTTCATATATCTTACTGTGAGTGGGGTTCATTTCAATCACCAATCTTGGACAATTCAAGGAGGAAGGGGCACACAGTATGGAAATGAGTAAGAAGTTATAGTTTAAGAAACTCCTAATTCAGGTACATTTAACAAGCATTTTCCACATTTATAGTTTGAGGTTCAAATCCATATCATATAACCTTAGATTCTTCACGCAGTTTATGAACTCCTAGAGACTTCAGTTATATGAATTATGAAGTGAATCTTGCTAAAGCCTCCTAAATTTGCAAAGGAAGGCAATCTCCACTGAAAGGAAATAGCAAACTGCAAATAAAACCTTGGCACGAATACTTGTTTAAAGTACCCGTGCACAAGGATATGCAGGACACCATATTTTTTACATGCGTTTAAGGTCACAAGATTACATGTAAACGGAAAATCTTGCTGTCTTCCATAGCCAGCACATAGTTCATTCCCTTCTCTTATCATAATTCATAAGCAAGCTTAGTCTAACTGGTTGCCTCAATATAATAACAAGGTTTCACTATTTTGATAGCTTTTCATCACTTTGGTAATGGGAAAAAAATCTGCAATTGCTCCAAAAGTATAATAACTGTACTTAAAACCAGCATGTAAGTTTCAAAACCATAATGTAATTGCTATCGTTCTTTTAGACAAACCAAATGCATATGTATATAATGAAGACACAGCAAAATTCTACTTTTAATTGGTCGGATGTGAACAACTATTACCTTCGAAGGTCAAAATTTTGATTCATGAGGGCAGCAAGTTTGGCTTTTGCTATATTTGCAACTTCTAACATTGAAGATACAATGAACTTATCACCATCAAGCCACCTCTGTCGGACTTTACTGTGAATCTGCATATTACTACTCTTTAAAAATTATATGCATGGGAACCAACACAATCAAACCAGATGAGACAACATTACTCTACAGCCATAGGCAGGGGGCATATAATAATAACAAAGATGAAGCCATTCTGTGTTGCTAACCTTCCCAGAATCACTAGGATTCTCAGCATAGATGAGATATAGAGGTGGGAGAAGACTTAAATCCATGGGTAAATAAATTTAAATTCCATGCCCCAGATTATCCATGTTTTCCTTACTGAAGTCCTACAAAAGCAGCAAAGTCACAACATTTATGGGTATACCATATACACATTAAAAATGAAGGCATGTAAGAAACTTAAACACTATACCAAGTAAACAAAGCCCCCATAAATTTGTGCCACCCCATCTTGGAGACCAGCAACTCTTCCAAGTTCATTCTCTGCAACAAGGACAAGACTAAGCCTCACCTCTACCTTGATTAGGTGCCTGACTTTGTAGAAATCAAGAAAGCAATTTAAGGCAGCAGATACAATTGCAATTGAACCTCAAAGTGCTGTCTGAAATGTCAAATTTACAACTTGAGCTATACTCAATAATATGAGAAATTGACAAAAGAAAGACTTTTGTAACAATAATAATAGTAACAAAAACAAAAACAACAGTTGATAAGGACAAGGATAAGGATGAGATCTTGGACTATATTGGCATGACACAAGATATTTGCAACACTGGTGAAATTAGAATAAGAAATTTTTTTGGATTTTAGCTTCTTCCCTCAAGTATAAAAAATCAGATAGACTTGGCATCTCATATTGTAGTTATCGTGATCATTGTACAAACACGATAATTAAAGGTTTTACTTTTCTTTGGATGTTATTAAAAGTTTAATAAAATTGAAATATTTTTAACCATTTGATCAACTGTGGCTGTGGCATTCTATTAATGCCATTTTATCATGCTACTGAGAATTTACAGAGGATAAAAAAAAAAGCAACCATAAGATTACTAATAAAAGGACATTGTGGAAGTACATAAAGTACTTATACTTAATTAGATAATATGTAATATCTAATACCACTTGTTTGAAGTTTTACCAGAGCAAAATTCCTCCATGAAGATCAATATTGTTAATTTTACAATAATTGTAAAAAACCTTACAAATTGCCATAAGCAACCGTACACCTCCTAAAAACCGTCATTGTTTAATCTGTTCACCTGAAGATAAAGAAGGAAACATAGCATAAATTTGCATAAGATACAAGGGACTTGAATGGTCTCAAAAAGTAGAAACACTGACTATTCATGAAACCATAAACTTTCATATGCGACACTACAGGTTTGAGAGCATATGTGATAGCGATGAAACCATAAACTTGTATGGTTTGTGTTGAACATATGAAGAGCATATATGATGAAATTTGACTATGAACTTAATATGTATGGGAAGGTCTGTGTTATTTTTGAAACAGAAGGGCATTAGTTTAATTTTGTAGATTTTTTTAATCTCATTATAATGCTCCAAATGATGTGGATTCAATTTTTTATCTTACCTTTGCTGAACGAAATTTAGATGCTAGACCATCCTATATTTCACTGATTAAATTTGTTCTTCCCTCTTCAATAGACAATTGCTATATTATAAAAAGCATTCAAAGTATGAAATTTAATAAAGGGTACAATGCATAATTAACTCCCTTTAAAATGCTAACTTGTTATGATTTTTGTCAGATATGTAGAAATTAATACAAAGATAAATGGTGAGGCATATCTTTAAGCGGCAAGCACATAAATAAATTCACGTACCCAGTGATCAATACATCTGAAGTGGACAAGATCATGGATGGGATGAGGATGGATGACAAGCTCATCGGAAGGCTGCAACTTGACGGAGGTCCAGAAGTTGGTGAGGCTGAAGGAGATGGTGTTACCATAGTAAACATCGCTAGGGTTTCCGAGCAAACCTACCCTCCCATACGCCTTGTGCTCAATCGGAGCTCCACATTCCTTATCCATTGTTGCTAGAAGCTTTCAAAGTCGGCTATCCGTGATTGCGATATCTCCGTTGCCTTTGCCTGAGTTTTGTTTTGTCTTTTGACCGTGGGCGATGGGTCCCTTTCAGGTTGCAAAGTGGATTACGTTCCGTAGTATCTAAAATGGTGCATCCACTGGAAACGTCGAGAGCAACTGGAAAAGGAGGGAAGACGATTGCTGGGAAAGGAGGAATGGTGGTAGAAGTTGAACAAGTCTTCATAATATTATGCGGGGGATTCTAAGCTACCGCCCAAAGTGGGGGCGGTAGCTTAGACATTTTATTTTTTTTAATTATTATTTTTAATTTTTTATATTAATAAATTATTATTTATATTATATATATTTTTAAGATTTTTTAAAATGTTTTTGTATTTTTTAAAAATATTTTTGTTTATAAATAAATAATGTCAAAAAAATTATAAATGAATAGTATATAAAAATTTTAAAAAAAATTTAAAAATATTTTAAAAAATTTCTAAAAAATTATATGACATAGACAATAATTAATTAATATTAAAAAGTAAAAAAAATCAAGACAAAAAATTTAAAAAATATCAAGTTTGGATGTCTTTCTTATGTATTAATTGGGATGATGTATAACATAATAAGTTGATAATATAATTTTATCGTGTGTTTGTATAATATATATGTTTATATAACAATAGTGGTGGGACGATAATGATAATAGTGATAACGATAGTGTTGATGCGGTAATAATAGTTATGATAATGGTATTGGTATCGATGGTGGTGGTGATGATAACGATGGTGATAGTAGAATAATAGTGTTAGCAATTGTAGTGACTGTAGCAACAGTGGTGGTAGCAGTGACATGAGTGGTAGTGAGGTGGTGGTGGTAAGGCAATGGTAGTAGTCGTGATCATGGTGGTGGTGGTGGCAACGGCGATGGTGATGATAGTGAGATAGCGGTGACATTAGTGGCGTAGTAATATACGATGATTACTGTATAATGTTATCTTACTTTTTTTGTCCTGTATTTTTTTATACGGTGATGATTATATAAAAAATAATAACTATATAAGCTAATATAATTATTTGTGTGCCAAACATTATAAAAGATTGAATTATATTGGCTTATAGTATCCAATCTTCACATTGAATAGGGCTTGAAGATAAAACCTAAACTAAGGTTGGGATTTCCTTGCTGTGCGCGCTGCGAGTGTTCTTCAGGTGGTAGAAGAGGGACTAATTTGCAATTTCTCATGAATGCATCGTTTTATTTAAGGGTCATTCTATAATTTTACAATTTGTTTTTCCTTCAAATCAAATGTAGCTCTACATCCTGATGTAAGATAACATACACCATATTATTTAGAAAAATTAATTGATATTGGTGTAAGAATTAATATATTTACACATTTCAATATCTCATTTTAAGATATAATTTTTATTGATCTAATAATTAAAATTAAAATAATTATCATGTTAATATTATATGTTAAATTTTAAAAACAAATCAAATAACAAAAAAATATGCCATTAAATAATTTACTATTACTTATATTTGAACATTATATTGTAAGTTAATTTTATAATATATTGACAAGATATAAAACAATTTTAGATTATAACAAAAATTTGTATATGATTACATATATAAACTCTTAATTCAACAATAATTTTGTAAAAAACTCATTCGGTAAAAAAATAATGCAATAGTATATGATTAATTTTGATTAAAACCAATATCAATTGATTATTTGATATTTTTTCTAGATTTAATATAATATATATATAGAAAATCTTACATAAAAAAATATAAAATACACAATATACATGAATTCACAAATAAAAATTAACCAAAACCTACCAGAGTAGTGAACTTTATATATTGTTTCTTTATGCTAATTGTTCACAGGAGAGGATCCAAAACAAACTTTAAAACCTTTTAGCCTTTCTCCAACAAAAGAATGCGAAAATTCATCTTAAACGAAGCAATTAGAATGACTAATGGAAACATTAAAATTTAAAATAATCTTGCATTAAATATGATTGTGGAACTTTAATTCATAAAAATTTATCACAGCCTGAAATCCTTTAAAAATTAATATAGCCAACTCTGTCACACCGTTGCAACATAACTGATGATACCATTAGACCTCATATATAAGCGGTTTTGCAAAAGTTCTGTAAACAATATTTAGAAAAATTTAAGTTTATAGTAATTATTGGATCTAGTGTATCACTATACGAGTTTGATTTTGATGGACGTTTTCCAATATCAAGGATTTATAGAGCTGAAACCTGTAATCTCATCAGTCATGCATTCGTCAAAATACAAAGCGCAAAACACATGGATAAAATAACTACCAAAACTATTTATTACATGAAACAGGTATTCTGGTGGTCTAGAAAAATTTATTCCATTTAGAAATTGTACCACTTGATGGAACATCTATTTAATGTAGCATGTATAACTACTTTCTCATCTGTGTAAAGAGCTCAGGAGGTTTACTAGTTCCTCCAGTACCAAAAGCAGTAAAACCACCACTTCCTTGGCTGCTAAATGCTCCAAATCCACCTGAAGCAGCTCCTGCAAATCCACGCGCTGAAGAAACAGTAGGAAAACCACCACCAGCAGACCTAGCACCGTCAGAAGCACCACCAGCAAATCCACCTAAAGTAGAAGTAATTCCAGCAAATCCCCCACCAGCGGATGCAACACCAGCAAAACCTCCACCTGTAGATGCTATACCAGCAAACGCTCCACTTGTCACAGCACTTGAAAAGCCACCACCGGAACTACTCACAGCAAATCCACCCCCAAAGCCACTAGGAGCTGCAAAACCACTACCTGGAAGTCCACTACCAAGTTGTCTTGACTGTCCAAAAGTACCAAGAACCAATCCTAGTGGCTGCTGCCCAGATCCAATTTGTGCGGGCTGGCCAAACCCACTTTGAGTTGTTACAGAAACAGTTGTCCCAGCACTGAAGCCACCAGAGAATGCACCTGAATTTGTTGACTGGGCTGGTGCAGAAGACTGTGAACTTGGGAAGGTAAAAGATGCAGGTCGAAATAACTCTCCACTTGGAACTGAGAATGTGATTGTAGAGCTTGCTAGACTTGTTTCTCCATTACTAAATGAACCACCAAATGGATTTGGTTTTGGCGTGGATGGATTAGGGACAGAGCCAAAGCTACCAAAGCTTCCCAAACTAGGTTCAGCTGTGTTGCTAATCTCAGGAGCCTCTTCCTCCATCTCATCCTCATCTGTGATTCCAACATCCAAACTTCCATTTTTCCCACTAGTAACACTAGCAGAAGCAAGGAAAGAAGTTGAAAACTGCATAGGTGCATCAGTAGGCTGTTCTGGCTGAGAAACTGAGATAATGTTAGGTGCAGAACTTGTCATATTGTTTGACAACTGTCCACTTGTGCTTGAACTTGAAGGGCTGCATTTTCCTGAAGGTTCAGGCTTCAGTTGAGATTCACTATTTGGAGGCTCAATCAGCAGAATGTCCACATCTTTAGAAGCACCCAAATCAGTATTTAAATTAGATTTGGCAACTTGTTGAACCTCTGATTTAAGTACCTCCAAGTTTGAATTTGAGGAAGATGGATAAGAAAATGACAGCACCTGGTGTTCAGGGGCTGCTTTAGATAGGGGAGCCAAAGAAGGAACAATATGAGAGGGACAAGCTGATGCTGAAGATGTTGATGTAATTTGATTAGCATCTAAACTGGTGTTTGAACTAGTCAAAGATCTGCTTAAGGCCGCTGAGACTGCTGCTGCAGGTGTTGCCAAAAAGACAGATGATGACAATGGAGAAGCCGATGATGTTTGGACAGTTGG
>JASKGM010013715.1:0-14247 GCA_034509205.1 Ceratonia siliqua
AGTAAAATATTTTAGTTTCTTAAAAATTGTTATTATTTGATTATCTATTGTCTAATTTAATACTTTAATAATATGTAGCTTACATTTATTTTTATATATGTGACATGTTATCAAAATTTATCAAAATTGATTTTATTAATGTTGTTTGAATGAGGATGTAATTATTTAATACTATGTTACCTAATTTTATATATCTATACCTTTATTATCATGTTAGAATTTTTTAAAATGAAAAAAAATTATTATTTAAACTTATTCGAAACGTTTCTTCAAAAATAATCCGTTTTCACAAAATTTCTAAAATATTTCGAAATGTTTCCATTTCCAAGGTGATCGAAATGATACCTCGAAACGAATTTTTATTCCTTGGTAGAAAGTACATGATAGCATAAGCCACGTTCTCTATTATCTTTTATTGTTTTGACTAAATAAATTTCAAAAAGGAAGGGAAAGACATCATTCTTAGTATTTTTAGGTTAGGCAGCAAGATAAATACTCAAAATCTACTTGAAGCCACCGGGACTCCCCCGCGTCCTTTTTTTATATATTTTATAATAGAATTAAACCTACAATTTCACTATTAAGTCTTTGATTCTCTCAAAGTAGATCCATATCTAAAATTGAGGATTGTAAATTTTAATTATATTTTATATGTCCTATTATATTTTTTTTATCACTAGAGTTATTCAAATCAGAATATTCTCTTGTTATGAAAGAAGCTATCATATTATGAAAAAGATAAAAACAATATATATGAGTTCATAAATAATGAAGTAGAACTTAATACTTAAATAATTAGTTTCATGTATTGTATTTATCTATATCTTAATATCACATTATCATGTCCCCTCCTAAGAGGACGACTTATTCACAATTGACTTCTAAGTTTTTGCGTAACCAATTAATACTCTCTCTATCTATCTAACTATCTGCTTTGAAATTCTGCTTCAAATTAAGGTTTTCTTTTGGCCAGCGCTTGCCATGGAGGTCAATGTTCCTTTAATTCTGGCCAGAGAAAAAAGTGTAACCTTCAGCTTACGTATAGATATGTAATTGTAGAGTTGAGTCTTGTAATTTGACATTAGCTATGACACTGCTAAATTTGTGCAGTGATTTTGGACTTTTAAACAGTAAGCTATGTTTTCGTTTAATAAGTACTCATCATATATAGAAAGAAGGGAACTAAGAAATTGAAATAGCATTACTTAGCAATTGTTTTCCCTTTATAATTAAACCAATCAAATTAAAACCCAAACGTAGTACATGGCTAGTGTCTGTTTTCCTTGCATATATTCAGTGAAGCAGTGTGTATTCTGAAATAAATCCAACATATTACCCATGAATGTTTGGCTCATAATATTAGAATGATATTTAAAATTAAGAATTACGAGTTCGAACCAACATAGAGTCTTAAAATATATTACAATATTTGAAAGTGATCTGTTTGTTTGTTTCCAGTATAAAACCAGGCTTGGATTTTGAAGAAGAAATCAATTCTTGCTGTTGACCCCGTAATGCTTCCAAATTCCACGAAGGTAATTGACGGGAGCAAGAAGAGCCCCCATTTGTACAGTAACAGTGCATGAATTCAATGCAAGCAACGTCAAAGTCCATTATCGTCCCCCCTTCTTTAATTTTATGAGTCTGTTGTCTCTCGTACCAGAAGTTACGTGGAATCAACCCCACCTTGATTTTAACTACCACTTTGACTTAAGTTAGATACAATATGATTACGACTTTATTAGTTTATTTCTTTGGGAATTTTTCTTAGCAAGTTAGAATCCACGTATAGAAAAAGGTTAAATTATATATAATTCCTTTCAAATATAAGTTAGGGGCTTACTCCTCTACCGTCCCATATTTGAGACGGTAGACAGTACTGGTAACTTTTTACTTTCTTTTTTTTTTCAACTGTAATAATTTTTTTTTAAAATTGGTTATCTTTCTAAATTGCAGAATGGTCCTCTTCAGATTGCAAAATGGTCCTTTTTCCATTCTTTCTTGGGTCTCCATCTCATTCTCGTCTCTTTCCTAGGTCTTCATCTCGTCTTTACCTCCCACTGAGCAATCCAAATATTGAGTTTGCTTCCTCTCCTACCACCACCGAAGATGTGCTTCCATTGGGCGACCGTTGCCTTGTTCGTTGGGATTCCTTCTGTCTTGATCTTCATCTCGTCTAAGGGTGTTCGTTTGCCAGGTGTGAATTTATTGGGAATTTCTTTATCTGTATTGCAAGCTATTCCTTTCTTATTAGGGCATTCTTAATTTGTTCCATGTTTCTTCCCCTCATTGTACATTATTGGTGCATATTTTATTCTCTTAGTAAAACAAAATTTCTCTCATCCCACTGCTCTCATCTCCTCGTCGATTTCACCTCTCTATTAGTAGGTCATTTGGTTTTTTTCTTCATTCCCCCTGATGTTAGTTGCATGTTGAATGGTGTGTTGTTGGGAATATTTCGGTTGATTTTGTTTGTTATCTGCAGAAGTTCGCAGTCTTGCTCCAGATTGTTGACTGATTTTCACTTGAAAATCTTCTCGTGTGAGTTCTCTTTTGGACATTTTCAAATTGAGATGCTCGAATAACTTTCATGCCAGACATGTGCATTCAAGTTATGAATTTGGGAGAGTGGTATACCAACCTGCACAATTTCTAAATTGTTTAAAATTGTATTATGTAAAATTTTCTGCTTCTATTATCGAAAATACATTCCGTTTTAGATTATGCTTCCTGCTATACTTGAATAATTAAGACTCCACTTGCTTTGGCTTTGCTATATCCTTCCCTTTAAACAAAGCTTTATAGGTAATAGAATCAACACTGAATTCTAGTTAAGATCACACATTAGAGATGAATTTTTATTGTAATTAAGACAACCAATTAATGTACAATGTTAAAATCTTTTCTCTTATACCCTAAATCAACCCAACTCACACTTTTATCCCAGCTTTCCATTTGATCGACAATAGATATTTTATTTATTTAGATCTGGGCTTTGCATTTACTTTAAAGGGTACAATGCCTTTCAATTGTAAAGAATATTGGTCATCTAAATTTTAGAAAGAAAGCAAAAGACAGTATGTAAATTCTATCTAACTCTGGTGGTCATCCTTAAAATCTTTGTAGAAATTACTTGAAACTTGAAAGTATAAATCACTACAATTGCATTGAAAGTTTTTTTAAAAATGGTATTATATGTGTGTGTGTGTATATATATATATATATTATATTTTGTTATTTTGGATGAACATGAATATGGCATTAACACACTATATCATGGTTAAACTTTGTCGTTATTAGATTTGGAGCTGGTATGATTCCTTTGTGGAATGATGCTACTACTTTGATTTTTTGGTTCTGTTTTTTCTATTTTTTTTGTCTATCTTTAAGTCAACTATAAATAATTCAGCCTAGATCAGATATGTTTAATTGGATATTATATGAATTCAAATTCAAATTTTCCTGGTTTATGTGGATTGCTGAATCATGTCCCATCCTTTTTTCCTGGTCTGCCACTGTTTTTATTCATTGTCTTGTCTAGCTCATGAGTATGGTGTTTTATAGAAAAGAGAATATATTTCTATATAAGATTGGTGAGTTAAAAGTTTGAGGTAGTAAAGGCAGGAAATGATGATCTTAGGAAGATATAAAAATGGATGAGATTCTTCTGTGCATCTGTGTTCATTACAGTAAACAATCTTGGAAGTATTTTATCATCATTGATGTTGTATAGTATGGTGATTCCTATTTGAGAGGCTGTTCCTTGATCTTTTCCTCTTCAGCCAGCTATTATGAGACAACATAAGATTAGTCATCCTTCTTCTCAAATCTATTGTGCTAAGAAATTTTAACTATGCTTTTTAGTGATTTGGTTATGTTTGATGTTGTTTAGGAAAGGGGTTTTCAGGAAGCTTGCCATATGCTCCTTGTTTACTCATTCATTGTTCTTTGTATTGTATGTTTTGGAGCTTGGTATTCTCTTTATTTGTAAAGATTAACGATGCTATAGTTAATTGTATTATTAGGGAGGGAAGTACGGTTTAAAATAGAGTGCACATTGGATGGTTCGAGAGCTAATTCACATTTTGCATGACATTAACTGTTCATACCACATGCTTCTTATTTCTTGATAGGAACAAATTGCATATCTAATGGCATAGTAGGAGCCAATGGAGGACCAGATATGGATGTACACTGCAGTTCATCTACACTGTTTGAGTCTAGAGCATAAAGTTGTTTTTCTTATTGGAATAGCTTTATAGGCCCTAGTTTATTCCTTGTTGCAATTATTTAGTGAATTACTTCTCAAGTTGAGTGTTGTAGTAGGAGGAGCTCCCAGTTTTCAATTTATAAACCTATTTTGTTATTAATTAGCAAATGAAGCAAGAGTAATTATGCTCCAATTGCTTATGTATTTTTTGCAAGATTATTACAAAATTTTGTTAGTGGTTCTTTTGTACATGCTATATTAATTTGTTGCATTTTCCTAGTTAAGTCATATGTGTCTTATTGTCGCTTGATCATTTGTTGTGCAAGGACAATGACTTCTAATATTGTTTTGATTTTCTTTTTCTCCCAATATATTATATGTAGTTATTTTGGATTTTATTTTCCAGTTTCTATTTTGGCTGGTACTCTTGCTCGTTTGGATAGGAATGCTCCTCACTATAAGAAGTATGTGGCAGATAGATATTTGTAGTGATTAGAATATAACTGCTTTAATGAAAAGGATCAACTTAAACTATTATTTGATGCAGGGATGGGTATAATGACTTCAATACATTTTACTTGCAAGTTAGTTGTAACAAATAACTATTTATGATTCACACATGCCTGTGAAATTATGAGTTTTTTTTTTTTCATGTTTCCCTTAAATTTGAACACCCTTTATCTTTAATGCTTTCCTAGGTTCATTTTAGAGTGATTCAAATTTCAGTGTCTTTATAGTTTTTACCATCACATAGTAAATGTTTGCCCAAAATTTTCAATTTTTATTATAATGGAAGAGAAGTACAATGGAATAGGACAAGGTATCTTCGTAAGGGAAACTGGAAATGACTAACAGTAAATGAATAGAACAACTCACCAAGAAAGGAAAGTCTTCCAATCCTGCTGCATACTAGACAAAGAGACCCCTCTAAGAGTTTTATTAGTTGTACATTATAAGGAAACTGAGAAGATAACTTTGTCCCATATAAGGGGTAGTGACATAGACTTAACCTTAAAATTTTGGGCATTTCTCCTCAACCACAAAGACTAAATAATTGTAAACACTACAAATTGCCATAAAGCCTTGCCTTCCTTGCTCTTCTCAAATCCTCTGAAAATAGTGGTTCGAAATTGCTCTAAGTTTCCAAACAATTGAGTGAAAATAGTGGCTCAAAATTATACTTCAGCGAATGGGCCTGAAACCTATTTCATGTCTGGTTTGCTCAATGAGCAAGTAGCACAGTTGAGTGGAATAGATTTATAGTCCGCTTTCATAACTATTTGTTTTTGTTTGTCTATTTTACTTTGTATTCCATCAATATGTTGGAATGTGAATACAAATATATTTGATGGTTATGCCTATCTAATGTTAAATGCAGCTTTGCATGCATGATGTAATTATGATACCTCTTGTTGCATTAAATTGTATATCAAGAAGATTAATGTCTAACATTAAATCCTACTTTTGTGTCAGGAAAATGGATATCAGCTGCTATTTCTAAGTGAGAGTGCAATTATCCATGCATATCTAACCAGGAGCTTTTTGCTTAACCTTAAACTCGTATTAAAACAACCTAGTTTTCTATAATCACTATCAACTTCTTTTATAGGACTCTTTGTGGTTCTAAAGTAGTTGTAGCAAGAAATCAATCTATGCTATTTTATTTGGGCATAGACATATTTGATGATCATTTGGGTATATTTGATGAGCATTAAGTTTAGCTTCTTGGGCAAGATCCATAACTCCCCCTTTTGGTTCTTTTTTTTTTTCTTCTTTCCCTCTTTTATTTTTTTTCTAGTATGTTGAAGGTTTTGGGATGCAAGCTGATGAGGAAGGGAGTAATGTTAGTTACTATTGGTATATTCATGTGCACTATAATTCATAGTAGACAAATTTTCATATAATGATTGGATTAATAGTATTGATGAAATATTATTATTTTCTCTACTTTATACCTGATTGGTAAATTTTATATTAAACTCAAGCCATAAAAACCTTGAACAGAGGAAGGATATGCTCTATGCAATCTATAGCCCAGTGAAAGGACTTTGTGTAACACTAGAAGAGTTTTACTTTTTTTCATCCATTTCCTCGGTTTAAAATTTAGCTTATTGCTGGTTTTGAATTTTTTTTCACTTGTTTCATGGAAACACCTTCTCAAAATAGAGTTATCCTTCAAGAGTTAGAAACTAGAAGATGGAATGAACTTTTCATTACAATCTGAAGTGTTCTATAATTAACATTATACTATTCCAAGCATAACCCGTTACTACTTAGCCCTTGACCATTATTAATCATCACTGAGCAACTATTTACTAGTTGAGATCATCAGCTTCGGAATACCTCCTTATTTATACAGTATGACCCATTATTTAGTTTTTTTCTTTTATGTGACATTCATCTAAATACCAGAAAATTATTTTGAAACATAACATTCTCATGGAAAGTGTTATTTGAATAAAGCACTTTCCTCTTGCACTTTTTTCCCATGAAACAACTGTTTCTCATTATCTTACAGTTATTCAAACAACCGCTCAAGATAAATCTTAAGATATAAAGAAAGGATCTAATAATAATTTTTAAAGGCTTTAACTTTCCTCTTCATTTGGAAACCCACTAGGTTTGACAAGCACAAGAGAAGCCAAAGTACAGGCTCACAATCATCATGTGTTGAACGTTAGCCGCACTACTTTGTATATTTTTCCCTACACTCAGTTGTGTATTGGAGTCTTTCTTCTTGCTGGAGAATAGTTCATCTCATCGAGTTTCACCTATCCAGTATTTCCATTTGCTAATGGGTAAGCTTCTTTCCCTCCGTTCTCCACATTTTGGCCATGGAGCATATTTGTAATATTATAAAGAGGAAAAAGAAGAGATGCCAATATTTTATTTGATGAGTTACGACCTAGCTAAGAATCAAAAATAGTTTCTTTTATTTCCCAACCAACCTCTAAAAGTTTGGGGGAAGTGAAAATAAATGTGGTAACAAGTTTCCTATTAATTATCTTTCCAGTAGCAATAAAAACATTGAAATGCTTAATATGATGAGATACTAGTTTTCTTGCATGATGCCTAAAAAAACATTTTACAAAGTTTCAGTGCCAAGAAAGGGAAAGAGAATAAGAAGGATTATGTTTTTTTGTATAACATTGAATTAGAAGTCATCAAGGTTTTTGGGACAAAAATTTTCTGTGGAATTACAATGATCTTGTTTGTAAGAATCTGAAGAATTTTGTTTAGAATTTTGTTAAAATAGAAGTATTTTTAATGAAGAAAGTGGTGTGAATTCCTCCTAAGCCTAACCTCCATACTTGTATATCTTCATAATTACAAGTTGTGAAAGTTATACCCCCTTTTTTACCATCCTTTTTCCTTGTTGATGTTTTCAATACATATAGTAAACTATGGTTGATCTATTTTCTAACTGAGAATATGAGCCTTTTATGTATTGTCTTCAAGAATCTAGAAATATCTCTAGTAGTTACTAAAATAACTTTTTGGCCATGCATTATAGATCTGTCATATATGCTTCCAAAAAGAATTTTTTTTTTGTTCTATTTTTCTTATTAGAAAATGGGAGAGGATATGTCTTGCTAGTTTTATTATCTTTCTAGACTTTTTCCACTTGACCTTTTAATAATTTTTTTTGAGGGGTTTGTCTGAACTTTGAAAGTATGACAGTGTCAACAAACTGCAACTTGTAGCATAATAGAGAAAACTGTAGAGTACAGTCTCGATAAAAGAAATGTGCAACTTTAGTTTTTTTTTTTTTGTGGATAAATTATATATCAACCCTTCCTATTTGCAAGTTAGTCCTTCTTCTTCATAGGGTATCTCAAAGTTGACGGTGAACTCTATAACCTTATCCACCACCATACCTCCTCCTTTGAAGCCGCTACTGTTGATAGATTTCCTCCACCCAGGTTTCATCTCACTTTCTCCCTCCTCCATTCTTCTTTTCCTCCTACAATGTTGCTGTGAATTTTGCCTAAAGGTGAGTCTTCTTCTCAAGTATTTCAATTCTGTCATTCTTGATTTCTTAAAACTCCAAACTTCATTCATTCTTATCAATTTATGTGGATTGAATTTGAATCTTTCCTAGAATCCTACTTCTTTAGTATTGTACATGAACTCCCTCTCCTTGGATAGTTGACTGCAATAAACCTTTTATGCAAAAATTTAGGACATATGGCTTCTCCCTTCCGTTGACTGTTGTTTGAATATTTCTAACTTGCTTTATTCATTGGCATTGCCGGGGAGGGCAACTTTGATTCAAGCTTGACTTTTTCTGATGTTCTTCAATAAGAATTTTTAAAATAAATATATTTGGTGATCATTTGGGTATAGAATTCCATAGTAAACAAGCCAAATTTTTATATCTCGAGTATGCTATTTTGCATTTTATCTGTTAATTCATAAGATATTTTTATACCTCTCGATCTCTTAATGCCAAATTTGCACATGTCCGAAGCATATTGAAATTACCACACTGTAACAATTGTATGATTTTTATATTTGACTTTGTTTGGGTTTAGAATTTAGACACAAAAACTACAGTTGGCTTGCATTCTAAAAACTTAATATTTAATTTCAGCACTTTAGTTAATTCATTAACTTTTGACCTGTCGTTTGGAAAATTTATTTCATAAACATTTATTGACATCCTCATTGAATTTGTTATGCTTGGTGCCTTGAAGACTCAAAATGTCTCTTGCTATCATATATCACAACATTGCTAGTTGTTTGACTTTTACCTACTGCTTCTAGATGGATTTATGATATGGGTAAATATGTAAAGAGATTATAGTTTATGAATAAACTAAAGTTATTTTGATTTATCATTGCATGGATTAATAGCTAAAGAATGATCCAGAGATAGTGATTCCTTATACTTATGAAGGAAAAGAGCATTGAAAATGTGACAAAATAGTATCTTATCCCAATTGAAATTATTAATGGATTAAAATGTAACGTAACGAATATAATAAAATGCCTTGGATTGTTTTAATTTTATTTTAAATTTTCCCAAAACATATAGACTTTTCTTGAAACCTTAAGAAGCCTTACCTTAACATCGATAGCCTTGCATATTGGATATGTTTTATGTTAATTCTCTTAATCTAGAGATGTGGGACCTTACAAATTATATAGGGTAAGGACTTTCTTGTAGTCTTCAGTTAGATGACCTTGTATAACTGTTGAGACTGATATAAGTTAATTCCTTATTGGCCAAAAAGAGAAATACCTCTTTGAAGTTCAAGGGTTGAGCCATAATAAAACATATTTCAAAGTATGGCATGAGATTAGCTTGGTATAGTAATGGAATGTGAATTAAGGTAATTATGTAACCTTAAAGACAAAGAAATGCTAAAAGTGTTTAGTTTGGGGAACCTGATGGAAATCTATGACTAGCTCACTGTTCTCACTCAAGTTATGACCTGTTGAACAATTTTGTGATTTACATCCTACTAGCTGGAAAATGTCACCCTTCGGAATAGTTTTATCATGAAGAATTATCTATAATGATATTTCTGTTCCAAGCACTTTTCTTCATATTGGTCATTAGTATTTATTTCCTTTGAATTAAGAATTATTTATGGGTCAGGATTGATATGAAGGATACCAGTACTGGTAATGTAATCATCTAAGTGATTTAGGCAACCAATATCACCATTGGTAAAGATAGCAATGAAATAGCTTGTGGCAAGCATTCCTATATCTTTAGCATTAGATATCTGTTGCCATTGTTCATTTTTAATACTGTGTACAATTTTTTTTGCCTTTTCTTGCTTAATTACTTGATAAAAGAAAAATTAGCATTTTTATCTCCATAAATGAGTTTACTTTGATGGGCGCTTTGGGCCCATAAAAAATCATCCTTATATAATAAGTCCTCAAATTGTAGTTTAGTATACTGCTCCCTTCTAATATTGTTAGGGTTAGTTAAAACTATTATGTAGATTTGTTAGTTGACCTTGGAGGAATTTTATGGACTTAGTAATATTTCCAAAGAATTGGTAGCCTCAACAATTTAAAGCTTTATTAGTATTTTCTTATTTAACATAAAAAGTAGAGGATACATTAAAATGTTAAGTCCAAACCTTGGAAATTATATTAGGATGATGCGTATCCTCATGTGTTCTAGTTTTGCATATGAAGATGTTTATGATGCATATGTAGCATATATTCTCTCTTTTATTTTCTTCCCCTTCTTTGTGTCACTATTTGATTTAGAATGCCTTAGCTTGATTGGTAGTTGTGTATTATGTATTTTATAATTTTTAGAGAAACAATGGATATCTAATTGCAATTCAAAAATGTGGTTGATGAGGTTGTTAAAAAAGGAACATTTCGAGCATTTGACCACTGAAGATATAATGGGGTTGGAGTGGCTTAATGAGGATGATGCGTATGAATTCTACCAGAAATATGGTTTGGCCCAGGGTTTGGTACAAGGAATGACTGATACAGAAGAAATAGAAATGGAAAACTTTTATACTAGAGTTTTATATGTGCTTATGAAGGATCTAAATCCAAAAAATACAATAACAGGCCTGAGAGGAAACTTGCACAACGACTAATTACACATTGCAACGGCCAACCAACATTTAGAATTGATCAAAATATGGCATGGAATACTTGGACGGTCAACAAATTTGTAGCAGACTACAATCACCCTTTCTATAGGGTAGCGTGGTTAAGTTTCATTGATCGCACTGTGAAATTGACGAAGTTGAAGAGGCACAAATATATAGTTTGCATGACCACAGCATGAAAACATCACACATTATGAGTTATATGGCATCACAATTGGGTGGCTTTAGTGGGGTTGATTTCACCAAGAAATACCTATACGATCATTTGGACAAGCGGAGAAGGGAGGATACAAGCGGCAGAGATGCCATGACTGCTCTAACATATTTGAAGGGCTTATCAATGAATGATTCACATTTTTTGATGATACACACAGTTGATGATGAAGGTTGCATGGATAAGTTATTCTGGGCAGATGGTATAAGTTGCATGGACTACAAATGCTTTAGTGACATAGTAGCATTTAACTCAACTTATAAGAAAAATAAATACAATAAATAGCTGGTAATATTCTTGGGGATTAATCACCATGAGTAATCCATTGTTTTTGTATGTTGTTAGTTGAGCAACGAGACTGAGGATAGTTACAAGTGGGTTTTTCAAACACTGTTTGAGGCCATGGATGGGAAAAATCCGATGTCATTTATAATTAATGGTGATAAGGAAATGAGAAATGCAATAGTAGAGCTATTCCCAGATTATGTTCATGGCAATTGCAACAAAATGCGCAGTCAAATACTAAACAAAAGGAATTTGGTAAATTAGCCATTGCTAATATTGACCTTGACTAGTTTGAGTCAAGGTGGACTAATTTGGTAGACAAGTCTGGGTTATCACAAAATGAATGGGTTCAAGAAGTTTATACCAAATGGCATTTGTGGGTGAGTACACATTTGAGAGGGAAGATGACATGTGGCTTCCCCATAACATTACACTGTGAAGGCATAAATACCTATGTTGAAACTTATGTTGACCAAAAGTATAACTTGCTAGAGTTCATTCAACAAATCCATAAAGCATTGGACTCAATGAGATATAATGAACTGCACGCCAATTATAACTTACAGTTTGGTAAGTTTGTATTATGTACTGCATACGATGCTCTTGAAAGGTCCACAACTGAATTATATACCAAAGAAGCCTTTATTATATTTCAAGAGGCACTGCTTGAGGTGCTGGCATGGATGGTCGACATATTCAAAACATTTGTGGTAGTTTGGTTTGCTATGTTAAAAAGTACATGATGAGTAACAAGCGATATCGGGTATGTTATAACCCTGAGCCGGTCAGCCAACGAATGCAGTGTGAGTGTGGTATGCTACATTCCTATGGCATGCCTTGCTCTCCCATGCTTTGTGTGATGGTGTATGAGGATTTTACACGGTTGATTCCATTTGTTATTAGAAATAGGTTGACCAAGAATGTAAAGCAAGATGAAATACGATATATGGAAGAAATGGGTGAGTCATCCAACAAAAATTACACGGACTTGGTGAAGTCAAGAGTGGCTACTCTTGGACATAGTCTGCGATGCCTTATACACCTTGCCTCTGAGCAGACGGAAGACTTTTATGCCACTCGTGATCAAGTGCAAAGGATGATTAGAGATTTGAAGCAAAAATGTGAGAATGAAACAACGACAACATTTGGGTTTGATTGTGGTGTGTGTGATCCTGCTATGGTTCATTCAAGGGGTAGGCATGTGGTTGAGTCCAGCGGGTTAAATAGACCCCAAAAGTGTGGGAGGTGTAAACAAGTTGGTCACAACTAATCTACCAGTACTGTGGGTTTGTTGGAGTCATCACCCAAGTGCTCATGGGCCAGTATGTCTTAGGTAAGTTTAAATTCATTATTGATAAAATCTTAATGTTCGATATTTTTATTACATTACCAACTAACCCTTCGTGGTTGGCTGAAGCAGGGTTACGAATAGTTACACTGAAATTCCTATTGCTTTAAACGTGGACTAATTTGGTAATTTACTAAGTCTGAGATTTTTGTAATTACATTTTCACTACAATACCCTATTTTCCTTCTACTCAATAATCATTTTGACAGTTCTATCTTAATGTAGGCCAGGTCTCTAATCAACATACACCTTTCTCATATAGAAATATCAAGGTTGTGAATTATTTTTCAAGTTTCTATGGTGACATCTATTTATCTTATGAAATGGGATGTTGAACACCTCAATCTAATTAATGGAACTTCATCTATATATGGCTTTAACAAAAAAATTGTGATATAAAGGAATGAGCTTGATATTTTAATTCTTAATTTTTTTTAACATTTGTAGTCCATGTTGTATATGTAAGCTGGATCCTTTATTTATTTTGGTATATTAACTAAAATTTTTCTATTGGGTTCTCTTTTTGAACAAATAGCCTGCAATAGTCTTTGGAAGATGGATCTTTGGATATAAAACTACTGCTCTCCTTTCCTCTCCTCGTCGATTTCATCTCTCTACGGGTAGGTCATTTTGTTTTCTTTTTACTGGTTTTGTTGGTTTCTACAAGTTGGTTGTGTGTTGAATGGTCAGTTGGTGGCATGATTTTGGTTGATTTTGTTTATTCTCTGCATAATTTCACAGTCTTGCTCCATACTGTTCACTAATGTTCACTTGAAAATTTCTCTTGCTCTCTCTTTCACTCAATGTATTCTTTATTTTCTTTCCATTTTATTTCACACATCAGAACATGTCCTGTCTCTCCCCTCTTGCATTTTCCCTATTTCTCCAACCTGATTGTTTTGAAACTAAGGTGTCTTTACATAATATTTCTTTTGCTCCATCTTTCAATTAAATGTAATTGATGTGCATCTTTATGCTTCTTCCTTTTGTATGGGTTATAGTATACATGAACTTTGTGTTATTGAAATATTTTTTTAAGTGAGCAAAATAAAGGTACGTGCCTTTTTAGCTTTTTATAGTCAAAAGCAAGACTAAAAAATGGTTACTTTGGAATAATTGGTCCTTTATTTTGTTCTTTGTAAGTTCTGGAAAAGGCACACTTTAATGCATAAATAAAACTAATGTCACTTTCTTTGTCCTATTAACTTATTCTCGTAGAACCTAGTGAATAGCACAGAAAACACATGTACCCTAATACTCAAGACTTAATCATCAAAAAGACATATTATTAAAATATTAAAAATATTATTAATAATAATGATAGTAGATATTACTAAAATATTAATAATATTTTTAATAATGATGATAGTAGAATCTATAATATAATAATGTACAAATTATTCATAGAAAAACTGTAGCTTTTCTTGAATGCTGTCCAACTTCTCTACCTATATTTTATTTATCCTAAGCTGAAAACTGTCTTCTTTTCTAGTTTTTCCCCACACTCAGTTGTGTATTGGAATCTTTCTCCTTGCTGGATGATAGTCCATCTCAACTATGTCTACAAGGTTCAGATACTGTTGATGTGGGAGCT
>JASKGM010013715.1:14347-34901 GCA_034509205.1 Ceratonia siliqua
GCTGAGAAGTAGCTAGAGTATTAACTTTTACTCCCTCTTCTTCCTCATCGAGTTTCACCTTTCCAATAAGGCCATTTACTAAGGGGTGAGCTTCTTTCCCTCTATTCTTCGCATTCTGGCAATGGAGCATATATATAATATCATAAAAAGGAAAAAGAAGAGATGCCAAGGTTTTATTTGATGAGTTAAGACCTAGCTAATGAAAGTTTGTGGGAAGTGGAAATGGATGTTATAACAAGTTTCCTATTCTTTATCTTTCCTGCAGCAATAAGAACATCGAAATGCTTAATATTATGATATACTAGTTTTCTTGCATGATGATAAAAAATAACATTTTACAAAGTTTATGTGCCAAGAAGGGGAAAGAGAATGAGAAGCCTTGCATTTTTCTATATAACCATTGAATTAGAAGTCACTAGGAGTTTTCAGGACAAAAATTTTCTTTGAGAATTACAATGATCTTGTTTGTAAGAATATGAAGAATTTTGTTAAAATATACGTATTTTTAACAAAGAAATGTGAATTCTTGCTAATCCTAACCTCCCTACTTCTATATCTTCAGAATGACATGCAGTGAAAGTTATACCCCCCTTTTTACCATCCCTGTTCCTTTTTGATGTTTTTAATGCATACATTAAGCTATGGTTGATCTATTTTCTAAGTGAGAAAATGAGCCTTTTTTGTATTGTCTTCAGGAGTTTATAAATATCTCTAGAAGCTACTAAACGAACTTTTGACCATGCATTATAGATGTTTGATACATGCTTCAAAAAGAATTTTTTTTTGTTATATTTTTCTTATTAGAAAATAAGAGAAGAAATGTCTTGCTAGTTTTATCTTCCTTCTAGACTTCTTCCACTTAACTTTTTAATAATTTCTTAAGGTGTTTGTCTAAACTCTGAAAGCATGAGAGTGTCAATAAACTGCAACTTGCAGCATATTATTGGCAATTGTTGGCATTAATTGCTAGAGTGTTGCTGGAAAAACAAGTGGTAGTAATGTGTCCAAATATGGTAGGTCAATGAAACTATCATACTAATTGATGGTCAAATTGCTTGACAATATTTTGTACTTCATAGTTATTTGCTGTTGTTGACCAATTATTTCTACAAAGAGGTTATATAAACTTTTGCTCATTTAGTTTGAAATAATGCAAGGTGTTCTATCTACTGCAGTGTTATCTCTTGTTCCCATGATTTGTCCATTTCAATGGCAAAGTCTTTTGCTTCCTGTGAGTTTATTAGCATTCAACAATCCCTGGTTTTAGATTTCCTAGCTGGCATGATGACATATTTCTAAAACTATACTAGCCTTACTCTTTAGGTTTTGCCTTGGATAATGCTTCATTTTCTTGATGCACCAGTTCCATATATTGTGAGTTTTATTATATTTAGTTTTAAAAAATATATTGCTTTGTGTAATATTATTTTTTTTTACTATTACTTTAGCATTCTTTATTCCTTCATTCCTAATAATCTCCTTCCTCTAGGTGCTTTTGAAACGGGCTAGTTGTTTTATACGAAACTTAATATATAGTATTTACTATTTTACTTTGGTGTAATCTTAAAATTTACCTGCAGCAAGCTTTTAATCTTTACATACATCTCATGTACATTTGCCCATTATTTTTGCATATAGATAAAGCTATGTAGTTTTCATTACTGTATCTATATTTAATAATTTTTTGGATTTATGTTGATGTCTCTGTTTTTTTTATGCTTCCAGTTTTTTTTCCTAGTTGATTATATGCTTGCTTTTTTAATTATTTATCCAATTTTTTGTGTTACTTCTCAATTTGTGAGGATGATACCTTGTTTTGGCTTACATACACACACACACACATAATCACTTCAGTCACTTTCCTAGCATTTGAATTATCAAAGTTGGACCTTTAGAAGTAATTATTGCTTCATCTATTTAGGGATCTTCAGCTTGAAATATAATAATATAGTCATTCTACTATTTTATGTTATAAATTTGGTGAATTCAAGATTTGTATGCATAAATTTTAAACAAATCCTATCAATTCTCAATCCCACATTGCTCATATATTCTTATCCAATTTCTCTCGTGAATGCATCAGGTGGATTTATCATATATTTATATTTAATACCTATGGACATTTAACCTTTAGAGATTTGTTAATTTTCTGCTAATTCTTGACCATGAGTAGAAACTAATAGATGTTATCTATGTATGATTTATGCATTGAGTAACCAATACCCTTCCTAACATTTTGTTACGTATTTACAAGCATCAACCAGAGGCAGAATTGAAATTAATAGAAGAAGAAACTACAAAGAAAGTGGAAGAAGCAATTTGTAAGAAAGTTGAAGAGAGCTTGAACTCTGACGATATTCAAATGGAGGTTCAAAGGAAGTTGCAGGAGGGATGAAAAAGACTTAATGATGAAGTTGCAGTTCAACTTGAAAAGGGAAAGGAAACTGCTCTTAATGAGGCTAGACGGAGAGAGGTATAAATAAGCTTCAGGTCACTCTATTATCTAATTGAGTTTTTGCTCAAGTGTGACAAGCACATGAATATTTTGCTATCTTTTGATATGACAAAAGGTTAGAGCTGCATGGGAAAAATATAATTTTTAAAATATATGTGATTTCTTTACTATTGCATTTATTAGAAAGGGAGACTCTAAGATAGAGACTCCCTCATCAGACGAGTTTGTTCATGTTGAATCTCCTATGCAAATGCACATTGTGAGATTTAATAATATTTTCTTCATATTTTATGTCTTATTCTTTTAAGTTAACATGTCTAGGGAACCATCACAAAGGTTTTCTAAATCTCCTCTATAACTGCACATTGTAATGTTACTTTCATCTTTGTTTTTGTTCTATTTGCATGGTTGGTTCACTTGAATGTGTGTATAAGATGCCATTTTGATCATAGTGACATTTGGCAAATAAATGTAGGGAAGAAACTTACTAAAATTTACCTTTTTTTTCTATCCATTTTTCTAGGAAATCGACTATTGGAATAGTCGAGCTATACTGGACTATGCATAAAAGGTGGGCTCTTTTGTCTTTGTGACTTTATAATATAGATTTATTAAAACCAAGTAAATTGGCGATACTATTATATGGAATTGGTTTTCATATGTTTACACTGCAACTATTGAATTAGATGATGATATATACATTGTCATTGGAGCTCAGCTACAATTTGAAAAGAAGTGTCTCCTCTTATGCTTATGTGATTGGTACTTGATGGAAAGCTTTTTTTTTTCTTCTCAAGCTTAATATTAATATTTACTTATGTCACATCAACCTTTAGGTTTTACATGGTTCTGCGTGAATTTTCTGAATGGTTGTATTATGTCTCACAATTGTGTGGCTAGAAATCCTAGTATTATGTCTCACGGTTGACTACAATGTGACAATTTCTTTTGTTTGTAGGTTGCATTTAAGACTGATGACAACAAACAGAAGGTAATTTTTATTGGATGATTAAATGATGGTTTTCTTTCCACATAGTACGTTTAATATTTTGTAATTTCAACCCAGCAATATGTATTTTTTTTTTATCTCTGAGTTTCTCTGGATGCGTTTTGATATTCTATACTATTTGACTGATAACCACTTTAGTCATTTTATTCAATAACCAAAATTTGACTACATGCCATACATGTCAACCAATGAAGAGTTTTTGTTCTGTTTGCTTGGTTGGTTTATACAAATGTGTGGATAAGAAGTCATTTTGATGATATTGACATTTGGCAAATAAATATAACGAAGAAACTTACCAAAATTTACCTTTTTTCTGTCCAATCTTTTTTTTTCTAGGAAGTCGGTTGTTGGAACAGTGGTGATCTATTGGACTATGTACAGAGGGTGAGCTCTTTTGATTCTGCTGGTTATAAAGGACAAGTGCATTCTGCTTATAAAATGTAAGGTCTCATACTTCTTTATTTATTTCTAGGCATTTAAATTGCTCGGTTAACGTGCCCTTATTATTCTTGCTTTTCAATGTTACTTCATGAGTAACATCTGCATCAATCAGGTAAAAATATTAAGAATAATTATTACCTAAAAAAAGGGTTTTAGTTGAAATACAAATTTATGGGACAGTTGCATTTCATTTGTGATAGAATATGCTGAACTGAGAACAACACTGTTCTTTGTAGATTACTTCTTTTTTTTGAGTGATGTATGCATCTCTAGAACTAAAGCATCAGTGCATGTCTGTGTTGCCTCTACATTATTAAATACAATCATTTGTAATCATTTAATTACATACCCGTTTTGCCTAACAAATTATGGTTTGAAACATCTTTTTTGACGATCTAATGACATTGTAACAAGAACTAATATATTAAATTCATTAACTAATTAGAGGAAAATTTTAGAAAAAATTTGAAGTAATAGGATTATGACCTTATATAACAAAACAAAAGGCCTATACCATAAACACTTTCATGTAATTGAAAGCAAAAAAAAAAAAAAAAAAATAGAAGATTGAAATTTTACTACTAATAATTGTGCCTATATTCAAACCTATAGTGAATAGCATGGAAACTTCAAAGCACCAAAAACGAGCCAAAAGAGAAGCAGCATCTTAAGATAAGATTGTGGTTTTGTATCAATCTATATTTAGTAGACATAGTAGGTTCACACAGGAAAAAGTTATTTCTTCTTTTATGAAGAGGAAAATCTAAGTGGATGATGAAAGTGAAACAATTAGATGGTGATGATCAAATCTTACGTGAACCACGTGCAAGCATGCTAAGTGAGTGCATTTATCATCATTGTCCCATAAGCTCCCACACACATATATAGTCTGATCAGTTTGCCTCACCTTAGATCAATCATTACTTGTAATTTTGAATTCTAAAAAGAATTGCATCATGATTGTGCTAACTTAATTAGCTTTTCACCATTAGTTTGCAAATAACAACATGATTATAATGACACCTGTTAAGAGCTTTTTATCATGAGCTCTTTTTCAGTGCCATATTTCTGCTTCTTTTACTGGTTTTTTGAATGGTTACTCATTTAAAGGCTCAGCAAGAGTAAGGAAAAAGTCAAGGAACTTATTCCTAATATACTTAATGCAAAGTTGGATTCTGCAAATTTAACTGTCATTCATAAGTTCTCGAGTCTACTTGGAAGCATGATGACATATTAGAAATTGATAAGATCAAATTTGCCTACCACATGGACTTAATGAATTTGCATATGTCCAGTTCACCAAACAAAGATAGGGCAAGGTTATATTACTAGATAGGGTTATGTGTATTATAATTAACTAGTTATAACTATTACACAACAGTTGAAAATTAAATTGGTGATCACTGCATCTAAATATAAGAAAACTTTAAGAAAAAGGCAATCACATGGAAATGGTGACATGTCAAATAGAACAAATTCATCTAGTATGGTGTCAAAGTTCTTGTTCAGCTATTCATGCAAGATTGTTATATGAGCCTAATGAGAGAGAGAGATTAAATGATGAGAGAGCTTGGTGTGGTAATACTCTTTTAATCATTTCTATTTCTCTTTATTTCTCCTTCATTATACATCTGATATGAAAAGATGTGGAGATCTAAATTCATTTTATAGGTTTGAGTAAATCATATGCATATTCTATTTTTGATCTTGATATGCCTTTTTTCTTGTTGAATAAGAATATATACTATCTATTGTCATTGACACAAATATGATCTTTTGTGGGTTTTATGAAGGCATTGTTGACTCTTTAGATTATGCTATAATGAAGCACATGATGATTTGGCAATTACAAAGTTATCTCTTTATTCTCTCCCCCTTCCCTTCCAAAAAATACTTTTTTCTTCATTTAGTTTTGTTATATAGCTTTACCCCTTTGAATAGATCTATCCTATTTAAAACAAAACTCATTATGGCTTCTTTATTCAATAAAAATTTAAGTTTTCAATCTCACTTATATTCTTGTATATACTTATCATCTTCTGGTAGTTGTTATCTCTCTCTCTACTAGGTCATGCATGATGATGGTGATGAAGAAATATTAAATCTTAAAAGGGAAAAATGAGAGTTTAGTGAAGTTGACAATGATATTGATGGGGTAGGTCTCTGCATTGTATTTTTTCTTCTAAAATTTTCTAATATCTACAACTGATGGCAATTATTTCCATGAACATGAAGAAGGAAGTGATCATGCAATTCTTGATGCTTCAACTGATATGCATGTGTTGCTTATTGTTGATGTATAATTAAAAGATCTTATGGCTATAATTTTAGAACAAATTATTCTAAAATTTGCACTAATGCATGCTTGTTTGCTACATATAATGTGTGGTCATTACCCTCTTCTGGAAAGTGCATTCAAATATGTTTTTGGCTAAATAGGTGAGTTGGTGCTATCATTGATACTTGTAATTTGCTACCTGTAGATAGTATCGGTAGTTGGAGCTTATCTAGAAAAATTATATTATTATGCCCCTTCCAACTAAAAGTAAAAGAAAAACTTATTGTCCTTTGTTCTTTTGGTATTTAGTTCTCTGAAACAGTTTATGATACTAATTCCTCTCTGATTAATTTTTAAAATCTCTGTATCCCTTGTGAAGAAATAGGGCTATTTTTTAGGTGGAGATGAAGTTGATCAACCGTGAAGAATGTTTAATGGTTGCGTAAAATTTTGATTTTAATATTTTCAGCTCTCTTTGTTGTTTTACAATGCTATAGTATTTTCTTTTTCCTCTGGTAAAATATTCAATTGGATTTGTTCTATATGTTTCTATATTTAGTCATTCTTTTTTGTTCAATTGGCTTATCTGTGATTATATTCAATCCCCCAAATAAGAAAGGGAAAACAAGTGTTGTTGAGTCAACCAAACAAAGAAAGATTGATGCTTCTTCCAAAGGGCTAGTCAATATCATAAATCAATTTCTTTGCCATCTTTTTCGTTTGATATCTAAATTTTCAACTCTAATTTTTAGTAGTGAAGAAACCACAGCCAGTAAATCAAAGTTTGCATCCACAAAATCCTACATCACTAAAATTGTTCTGCTTATGTGTCTGAATTGTTTTCATTTCACTATTATGTTACTTAATAATTTTTTTATGGTGCTTTGAGGAGATTTATTTTGGTCTTTTTTCCAGTACATGACGTGGTGTATTTGATTATTAGTAAGTGAGTATGGTATCTTGTGTGGAATGGCACTTATTGTTATCTTGCCATTTCTTCTTACAACTTATCCAGTAGTTAATATACACAATGGAAATTTTTTTCTACTTTCTTTTGATTGCCATTTATGATAACAGGAAATGCGCATGGTGGTTTGGTTCCTAGGCATGGTGATCAGTCTCTTTATGGGCTTCCAATTTCTATCTCACGAGGTACTCCAAACCTGTATTCTCATATTCAAGTAGATAAGCCTTCAATATCACATATTGCTAACCCACCACACCAGTATTCTCATGTTCAAGGGGACAAGACTGCTCTGTCATACATATCAGTTAGTGGTAGTTCATTTTCAGCTTATTAATATGCAGTATTTTCATATCAAACTAACATATATGATGAATAGATTAGGTTCAAGGATTGGATAAGCACTCAAGCATTCCAAGTGCTCAATTGGATGAACTCAAAAGGCTTGGAAAATAGAGTAAAACCATAATTAGCCATTCTATAAAATTGTTGTATGGATTTAACATTTGTAGCCACTATTGCTTCAGAATTGGCAATTTGTAGTAAGTTATTAAAGTTATACTTAGGAGTCCATGGTATGTCAATGTTACTTATGACTAATAGTGTGACAGTTGTACTTATGAGTTTGTGGTATCTCAATCTGTAGCATATGCAACTGTAAACAATACCTGTTTGAGTAAAATGCCAAGTTCACACTTTGGTAATGGCCAATTCTGCACTATGTTGCTCATGGTACACCTTTTTTCTTTAGATACTCATCCATAAGACAAAAGATGTTACCACACAATATGTTTTTCAATTTAAGTGGCATTCATGAATTATGGCATATGCAAATAACAAATTATTAATACCACACATTGGAGTTAATACATATACAATGATAGCTACAAAAGACATAATTCTTATCATATCCAAACAATATAGTTTATCACATCAAACCAGGTTCATATCACCAAATAATGCTATAATTCTATAATGCAAGGTTGAATCAATTTGCTTTCATTATATTCTAGTTTGAGCCATTCAAAAGTCAACTCAGCATTCCTAATCACAGTGCCATTATGTTTGTTATATTCTCCCAGTTAACAAATGCACAGCAAGGTAAAATCGAGCTGAATTGGTAATTGGTTGTGAGGAATGTAGGATTTAATATAGATCATATCAATCTTAAATTAAGACTGCATATCTATAAGCCCCAACTTCGAAGTCAACACATAGTATACCTCTTATCATCCACATTGCCACGTATATGCCATAGTCATAGCTTAAAACATTAGCATATAATCAAAAACAAGTGAAGAATGGATTTAATGTTCTTATGTTTGTAAGATAATGTGACTATTATATAAATATATGTATACACTTACCACTATATTTAAGAATGTCATTCAATGTTTTATTAAATTGAATAATGATATTTCATTAAATTTAAACCATATAAGATCAAATCTTACTTGTTTTGTTGAATGTGAATCAAGTTAGGGACAATGACCTGAAATGAGTTGCATTCAGGTGTTTCAGGTCTAGTGAACATCCTCATTGTCTCCTTAACTAAATTACTTGTAAACGTCACCTAAACCATGTGGAATAATTAGAGTATGTCATGTTTGACCCCATTAAGTTACATGATTATGTCGTAATGGAATAAATTTATAAACGTCAAATTACTAGTCTGTTGATCACTTGCTCTCTCTTGTTTGTCAATTATTTAGGGCCTAGTGAATCCAAATGTATTATCTCATGGTTGGCTATGTCAATTATGACCAGGTACCAATGTACACCATAATCATTAACTGGAAAAAATACCTATCATAACATAGATGAGGAGCTCATTTAATAGTAGTTATATTGTAGGAGGCAATAATTAATTTCAATATAAGGCAAATATTGCATATAAAAAATATACCATTTTAAGTGGGCCTTCTTGAGGGAAGTATATCTGTTTGTATCCCTTCGTCATGCTTATGACGCTCAACTGGCCAATTTTAATGCCTTCCTAGTATAGATCATATACAAACCTCGAGTATGCAATAGGTCATGAAAATGATAAATTCAAATAGATATCGACTATCATAATGTGCTCACTGAAACATGTTGCAGGAAGAACCAGTCAACAGGCCCCCTTATTTTTCATTGAATATATGTCAAATGACAAGCTCTAGAGTCAATACCTATTCAAAATTATGAGGCCATTTTGTCACAATTAAATGGATAAGAATGGTACACAACTGTTGTGAGACTACACCATTAACAGGTAACGGGATTTATATTCTTACATCGTCAATGATCCATCGTTCAAAAAACACACACCTTAGAATTGATCTCATCACGTAACACCCATCACATTTTACGACATATTCACTGCATACTTAGCTCCACATGCAAAGAGTATATTGGATAAAAGTGAATCAACTGTGTTTGTTGTGGATGAAAAATTTTCCCCCTAAACATAATAAACAACAGAAATGTATCATAGTACTTATATGACAGGCATAACTTACTCAATTTCTTCGTTTTCCCTGAATATGTAGGCACCAATTCTTGCTACAACCAGACTACAGCATATCCAGGATTCAAATAGGGATGAATCTACTAGAATAAGTATCATTAACCACATTACTTGTTTAAGTGATAATTGAATTGGAAACTAACATTAATGCCGTATTACATATTCATGTAGATAATATTGTGTCCTTTAGTAATATATTTCTAAAAAATGACAATAAATAACTAAGTCCATTACCTTGGGTACCTTGAGTGAACCACCCCTCACAAGTCGTTCCAACTAGATACCAAGATCAATATCGAACGATTGTTTATCTGTAGCATTTAATGTTCTGTGCAACCTATGCAATGAAGATGTTTGACATTCCTTACCAACATTCTCATTCATCAGCGACTGGAATAACTTCCTTGCCTTCTTGCTTGTCTACATCATTTATAAAATACATCATGTTAGTGAATAACTTATATAACATCAATGAAAGTACCCCCTAACAATAATAATTATTTTCAATGGTAACAAATAAATTTGACCTTATTGTTCACCATTCATTTCACTGGCTGAGTGATTCATAGTGAACATCACATGCAGTCTCAGGTGCGGTAGGAACATTTAGGGTGATTTTACGATTTCATATTCTTCATTTGACTTTTTAGAGCATCTTGGTGTCTTGGTTTTATTTGATGATGAACATACTGATAAACACAATTTCTATACATTAGTTAGCCCTCATATTTAATCTTTTAAACCTCTTATGTGCTTAATTGATTAGGCTTGGCCACATTTTATGAGTTTGGGTTCCAATTGGGCTTAATTGTATTTTTCAGCATTATTGGGAATTTTACACTACTTTGGTATTTCGGACATAACATGGGTTCTAGACATCTGATGATCATGAATCTTACCT
This sequence comes from Ceratonia siliqua, assembly GCA_034509205.1. Lineage (NCBI taxonomy): Eukaryota > Viridiplantae > Streptophyta > Magnoliopsida > Fabales > Fabaceae > Ceratonia > Ceratonia siliqua. The sequence continues at coordinate 24,905 of JASKGM010013715.1, forward strand.
TTTAGGAAAGCTGAGATAAATCCCTAAAACTTTGATGCAGAGCTCCAAGGCTGAATTGGATGTCTAGCAGGCCATACTAAAACTGGAAGGCGGAACAGAGATGCTGTCGCTGGAACCTGAACAGTGTGCAGAGATTGGACCATAAATTGGGCTGTAGGTGTCATATGGGGATGAAACCGGTGCTATTGGACATATGAGACATAAGACTTCAATTCTTGTGAAGATCACTTCTCCAAACGGTGGCATTCTCATGGTGTTCACGTCCCTTGAAATTGGCTGATGAGTCCAAAGAGATGTTAAGAGTAAATTGGGTCTAACTCTCTCATCTTGAGCCCGATTAAGACAATTAGGTGCCCAACTAAAGCTAAGAGAAAGGGTTTAATTAGAAACTAAGGGTAGACTTGGATTATATATTTTAAAGATGCTTATAAGATGGGACAGCAGTAGAACGTAGGGGCAAATTAGTTACGTTTCATTCTTTCTTTTGCTTAGTTTTCTCTCTATGTTTCCTTTGTTTTTCTACAATTTTTCCTTGTTGTTCATGGAGGGCTAAACTTTTAATCAATCCTAGGGATTGACATCTTGATGCTTAATCTTGAGATTCGGTTTTAATTGTTTTTGCATTCAATAATTAATCGAATTTCTTTCCTTCCTCTTTGTCTAATTCTGATTGAGTTGCTTAATTTAATTGGAATGATTATATGATAATTGCATAATTATCATATGCTAAAGGAGGATTATAGAGATTAAATGAGATATCAAAGGTGTTTGATAGATTGTTTAGCTTGGTTGAATTCTGGTTTTTAAGATTAATCCAGGTTAGATGGATGCTTAATTTGTTTAACTTTCATTGGTTGAATTCTGGATGCTTATCTAGTAGAGATTCCACAGATCATTTTAAGTCTTCTTAATATGATCTAAGGCTAAGAATTCAGTTAATAATTGAATGAATCCATAGTGATCAAGGATAGATTAAAAATCAAGATTGGTTAATTTCCTAGGATTGATTGTTTTCCTAATTTAGTTTATCATTTTAATTAGCTTTAGTTAATTAGTTCTACAAAAACCCTTCCCCCTGTTTGTTAACCTCTTAATTTGATTGCATAATTAGATTGATCCAAGGGCTCGACCTGGTGTTACCTTATACTGTAAGTAATTTTGGTGAATCGGTAAAAATTAATATAATTTGACAGCCTCGGCAGTTATTACATACCAGGTTTGATGTAGATAGGCGAATAGGTGTCTTAGGACGATGTGGTGTCCAATTTTGAGGGTCACGGCTTGAGTGCTATGTTTTTTTTCTGTTTTTCACAACTACAACTAATATGAGGAAGTTGTTCAAAGTGGACACCATCTTATGTTGGTTGTCCACTTTTTCAGATAAAGAGTTTTGAAACAACAGCCACACATATATTACATGACACGTGTATAAACCGTAAGTCTTATCCAATCATACGAGTGAGTCGAAAGAAATAATATAGAACTTAACAAGCTTCTAAGATATTTTTGAATAATTTCCAAATTCTATTAATTTCAAAACTACTCTTTAATTTATAATGGTGGTTTATTATTTAACCATTGTAGCATGCTACTTTACTATTAGAAATAGGAGATAAGTAACAATTTTTAAGGTTATAAAATATACATGATCATGGATCAAGTCGCAACTTTAAATTTTTAAAATCTGACAAATATTTTTATAAAATAAGATAGGAAACCATCTGTAGACTCAATTTTATTATAAACATATAAACATATTAGAAGTGGAATTGATTATAAACTATTAGATGAGAAAATACAAATTTATCTAATAATTTGTAAATCTATTATAAACTATTAGATGGGATTGTTGGTTAGAAGAATCCAAAAAATAAACATCAAGCCAACTGAAAACAAATTTAAACAAAGTGTTGCTCTACCTTATCACCCACATGACCGGGCGGTAGGGAACAATGCAGGTAACCTGCTGCATTATATATATGTTTTTAAAAATGTTTTTTTAATTTGCTGATGAGCCATTTTTCCTTCCCCATTTGCAAATCAGCCCTTCCCCTTCCATTGGTCCCTTTCTCTCTGAGTCTTTGTGCCTTCATACGCCTTCGTTTGTTCTAGCTTACGAACATTATGCTTGCTTCTTGTTGAGTTGTTGGTACTTTGGGCTTCTAAAAATCATGAATGCCCCATTATTGGTTGGTTTCTTTCTTTAGCTTTCTCTCTTTCCCTCTTGTTTGCTCAAAATGGCCTTTTTTTCTAATATTTCTTGAACTCATTGTATTTTTGTAACAATTTTTTTTCCTGCCTTTGTTTGTAACAAATTCTATGGCATTTTGAATATCATGTTGGATGATGAGTGAAAATATATCACATATATTCAGGGGTTTTATTGTGCAAATTGAGGAAGTTTTATATGGTTTCAATGTTATTATTCATGATTTTTAATAGTTACTGTAATATCTTGTAATTCCTCATTGTCACATCTTTCATAATTAATTCTTTCTATTTTAGATTAATTTGGGCTGATGGAAGAAAAATAAGTTATGGGTAAGTTTACATAATTAATTGAATTTGGGCTAGTTGCGGCAAACCTGAGGACTATCCCATTTTTTAGATTTATCTGGAGTTACAGACCTCAAATTTAGGTGTTCTCTAGTTCATTAGAAAGATAAGACAACAGTCTACAGCTTTCATGAAGGGTAAAAAACCCAATTTTGTCATTTAAAGGTCCAAATGTGGAAAAAACATAAGGTAACAAATATCCTGAAGCTTAGATTTGACCCAGACCCTGTCTCTGTTTTTAGCTCATATATGGAGTTATAGACGTCTAAAAATATCAAGCTTAGGTGTATTGGAAAGATAAGAAGGAGATCAAACCTTTCATGAAGAGCCCAACTCCAAAATGTGCTTCGTTATTTAATATAGAAATAAATATTAAAAAATCCTAGGAATGGATTTTCATCATCGAGCCTCGATATGGATTTAATATCAGTTGTTTTTATTTTTTTAAGTTACAAAGACTATATTTCCTAATTTATATTCTATCATTTTTCAAGAAATAAAACATCTATTTATATTAACTTCATGTCTACTTTCATGATCACAAATATTAATATAAATACATTAAGTTATTTGAAATCTACACAAATGTCACAAAGGAGCATATCTATTATGAAATGCAAACGAGAGAAAGAATAAACTCCTCTTTGATGAACTCATTGTGCCTCTTTTCAGATTTACAAACCCATTCACCAAATCAACATTTCAAAGCTTCTTCTTCCTTCCATTTCTAGCTGCTGCAATGGAGAACAAGCTACTGTAACCTTCTCAAACTCCAGCTGATGAGTGCTCTCCCAAGACAGTCCAGAAACCTCTCTCAACAACGTAGCTCCCCCTCAACATCCGGTTCTCTCTGAGTTGCTGATATATAAACCTAATTTCCAACCTTCAAAACGTTGCAGTTTGGGAATTTTGATCACATCAAACCTGTGCATTTTGATAGAGTTTTACTGTTGCATTTTACTCGTTGTATCAGTTGCATTTTTTTGGTTCATAAAATCAGGTGGCTGGTGGATTTTTACCTGCAAGCTGGGCATTCTCTAATTGTAACATTAGGCTATAACTGGGCTTTCATTTTGAGCTGAACTGAATTTGCAGTTGGGCTTGAATGGCTGGTACAACTTTGAAATCTGATTTGGTACTGCTGTGCATTTTGACAGATTTCTAGTTGATATTTGAGCATCACTGGAACATTTCCCAGAAGTGATAGAGGAATATCTAGAACATGGGTGTATGAAATGTATTGCCTTCAATCGTCGTGGTACCCTTCTTGCTAGTAAATTTAACTTGCTTTCTTCTTTTACTTGGTTTATTGGTGTTTTTTACCTTTCTGGGTTTCCTTCTTTGATGTTTCTCCTGGCATCTTCTTGCAAAGTTTTGCACTTATGGACAATGTAATGCATGTTTATGCAAATAATCTGATTTTAGAACATGGGTTGCTATGAAAAATAGTTTCTTTTCTTGTTCAAAGGGGTATTATAATGTTGCAAGAACATATTTCAATGAGCAAATCCCTTTCCCCTTGGTAACCCAAATAGAAAGAACAGGCTTGAATTTTACACAAATTGTATATAGAAAATTGCATCATTCTCTGTGGTGATTATATATGACTAAGGATTCTACCTTTGGACAGAGCACCATTTCAGTGAGCATCTTCTTAATGTTTGATATTTTGTATTACATAGCCAATTAAACCCTTGTAGATAATTGAAGTAGGCTTACGAATAGTTGCACCGAAACTCATGTTACTTGCTGTGGACCATTTTTGGTAATGCATTTTGTTAATTTTTTAGTATTATTGTTACTAGTACTTCACAAACAGAACATGTTATACTCAAGAAGTGTATGTGATCAAGTTTCAAGTAGGATTGTATTTGCTCATTGTCGTGGGTGAAAATTATATGTCTTGTTATACTAATTATGTTCAAATGATTCACCAAGGATGGCAAGGATTTTTTCTTTCCTTATGTATTATTTGTATGTAATTTTGAATATGCATTTGAACCTGTTATGTTTCTGTACCCGAGGATTTCTTTAAAGTCATTTTTTTCTTAACTGAAAGTTGATGTTTATTGCTTTTATGTGAGGTTCTTTCCACTGTTACACCATTGCAGGACACATTAGGTAAAGGCAACGAACAAACACTTCCCCTTCCTTGAGGCATATCACTTAAGTGAGTGATAAGGCTGAAGAATGAAAAATTATTTATATAGTCAAGGCTTCATGGAGAATAGCAATTTTTCTGAAGAAAAAGAGGTATTGTTGGATCTTACTTTTATTTTTTACTTTTTGTGGTTTATTTATTTATAATCTTGTTATGTCGTTGAAAATAACATTGACCATGCATAAAAACTAACTTGCTTTGTAACACTAGGCACTTAGTTGTGTGATGGAGGGGTTGAAAGAAGGTTACATTTCTAAGGATGGGAAATTGGTTCGTGATTTCTTACAAGCCATCCATGCTGGTGAGAAAAGGCAAGCTGACTTAGAAGCACATGTTTTTAATGAAAAGAAGAAAGTCTTGAAGGTTTGGCTTATAACATAAATAACCTATGGAACTTATTCAACATTGTATGCAACTATGCTTAGTATTTGTACTTCTTTTGCTTATTGTTTTTTATATGACGTGATGAACTTTGTTGTCTTAATTTTTTTATCCTCTTTGTTCATGTTAGGAAAAATATGAAAATAATTTGAAAGATAGATTCTGCAATGCTGGACAAGGTTAAGAGATTTTTGTTTTCACCTTCTGTTCGTATTGAAATTGAACCAATACCATTCTATTCTGATTTTGACTCAATAAGTTGCACAAAAATTATCAGATTTAACTTTGAACTGTAAGCCTATGAGGTGTATTTTTTGAATGTGAACACAGCTTTTCCATTGACCTAGCTGAATGTTTTCCCTAATATGTGCTACTTTTTGATTTGTTATCTGTTTCAGTGTAGTTGACAAGATTCCAAGCGTGGAACAATACCATCTTTATTATTTCCTTCTTATTTTAATACTTTTTAGGAGCTAAAAAAGGAAAGAGCAAAAGCAGCCCTTGCTATCAAGTTACTTCAAGAAAGATGGAAGAGAAACTGAAGATGAACTTGAAAAAAAGATGCACATTTAGTTTTCTTTTGGAAATGTGAATGATGTTTCCCCATTCTTTCTTTCTCTCTCTCTCTCTATCTACCCCTTCTGCTGTCAATCAATATATGATTTTTGTAAAAATCAGATTGCCAATCTTTAGTAATTGTATTTGCAGGAAGCAGATATGAAGTTGAAAAAGTTCAGGAATTAGCAAAGGCAGAGTTAAATACAGCCATAGCAAATGAGATGGCAGCCCAAATTGGAAAAATGGATGAAGCAAAAATTAATGTGAGGCTTCTGCTAAAATTTGGAATGGATGGATACACCTTTATCTAGATAAATCATAGCTTAATTTCAACAATTTTATGAAGAGACTTTCAATCCAGATGGGCAATAGAGCCAACCTTGTGTTTTTCTTTTGGTGTCTCCTGCTGCTCTTAAATCACCATCTGGAAAAGGTAGCCTCTTGTAATGAGCTTAGGAATTGTTGGTTCTATGGTTGCAGGCCTAGAGACATGGTGAATGAATTGGAAACTGGCCGTTTTTACGCCTTAGTGATTATAAACTATTTATCTGGAACTTTTGTTAGATACACCTATATTTACCCACTTAACGAAATGCATTTTGTTTTTGCTAAGTAATCTTTTTCTTCTTTCACTGTCTATCTAATCTTCCATTTTTTCCACATGGGCACCATTGAGATCTTAGAATATATGTTGGTTGATCTAGATCCCTATATGCCAAGCTGTTCTCAAAAGTGAATGAAATAATGGTCAAGAGTTGATAACATGAATTGATAGAACTCTACTGTTTGTCTGAAATTAAATTTGTTCTGCTCAGTTCCAATTCCTAGTAGTTTATACTCCGTGAATTGGCTCTCCAGCATGTTTGTTGAAAAGGAACTAACACGTGACACTCTAGATACGCATTGCGTACATTCTATTTAAAAGAATTTTTTGGCCTTATTTGAAGTAATTACTAGATCGAGAGATAGTTCTACAATGCCCTCCAGTTTTTAAAAATATTGATTTAGTATAAAAATAATGAAAATTTGCTCCTCAAATTTCAGGCAAGAAACTCGTTTTTGGGAAAATGAAGAGTCTAGGATTCAAAGTTATTGTTCGAGATGATGGCTGGATTTTTCTTATTTTTCTTACTACTTTACCATCGTGTTTCCTCTCTTAGTTTGCTATGGTTTCCTTGATTTGTTATCTTTTCTTTGTTAAAATAGTTTTTTTTTATAAAAGATAAAAATTAATTAGTGGGAAATGATTATAGAATTTGTTGGAGCAAAGGAAATCCTCAAGCTAGAAAAAATGAGAATAAAATTCAGAACAAAAAACTTGGAACAAAACAAAGAAACTAGAGCCTTGAATAGCTTATAAATGTGGCAGAGCTGGCCAAACTCTTTGCATATTGTAACAATATTCTTAGTAGATGGAGTTTGGGGCCTTGAGATGTCTCCAAAATCAGGATGAAACATGTCTACCCTATTCCAATTAACACTAGCTGTTTTGTTGGTGTTAAAGAATTGAATGATTCAAGACAGAAGAAGAAAAAGGAGAGAGGATAGCATAAAGGCACAAAAGCATTCAAAAATGAGGATACAATATGCCTTCTACATATCTGTAGTGCTAACTTTAGCATCTAAATAGAAGACAACAATCTGCATCATTCGGCAAACATTTCCAAGAACATCAGCAATGCAGCCAACACCCGCTCATTCCACCAAAGAATGGCTCTTATCCAGCCATTAGCTAATAATGAATTGTGATGGAACTAGGAAGCTAAGTTTATATACTAAAAAAAAGAACCACAAGATTTACATCAAAAAGATATCATGATTGCGAAAGCATATATATTCAATGCAGGTTATAATGGGGACATCTTTACAGCAAATGAGCCAGGTTAACAAAGATCACAATAAATGCTTCCTAAGAGAAGCTCAAATACAAGCTATTGAAAAATCTACACATATTTCCCTTATCTTGCTATCAGCATTTAGCACGCACACTCACCTAATAAGTCTTGAACTGTGACCTCACTTCCTATCTTGAGTTGAAAAGAAGTGAAGTGGGGTGAAAAATATAAGCTTCCAGCACGTCAAATCATTGAATTCATGAACTGTAGTTTTGGTGGTCCCTTTTCATAGTGAAAATCATTTTTATTATGCTGCAGAGCAGCTATAAATTAAATATGATATACTTGGTGAAAATCTTGTGAAGAATGTAGATCAAAGCAAGTATAAGAGAGTTGAGCCTGATGTTCAAGTCCCTTTACAATGCATTCAACAGGAACCATTTCTGTTGTTAGTTGTTCATTGGACCCTGAACTTAAAGCAAGTGGAAAGCTCACATGGGGCTCAACACCATTCACTTCAAATTTCTCCTCAAATTGTTAAAAACAATTCATAAGTTCCAAACATTATATTGCAATATCAGATAAATTTAATCAGAAAATAATGAAAATTGAAAACATACATTTACCATAGGGTATCCATTATCAAATATAAATGCTAAGTAATCATGAAATTTCTACAATGACAATAGATGAAAAAAAAAAGAAGGATAAAGAACAAAATACTGACCAAGGCATTCATACCTAACAAGATAGACATCAATGGGACCCATTGTACTTCTAATAATGATTCTATATCTCCTCTTTGGATAGTCAACAACCATTTGGATATTAGTACTGCAAGTTAATTTTCTACTTTATCATCATGAAGCACAAGCACACGTGGTACATATGGACATGTCGATTAGTCTAAACACTTATCATATCTTCTGAGTTATAGCTAAATCAAACTTCCTTTATATATATATATATTTTTTTTTTTTTTTTTTTTTTTGAGTCAAGAGGTTATTCACTGCTTCACCATTTCAACTCCCACAGATCTTACTGCTTCATTTACAATTAACAATAATGCATATTCGAGTCATGATGCAAGTATTATGCCAAAAAAATTAAATATACAAAGAAAGTAGATGGCCCGCTATTAGGCATGTCTTTCCACCATAACAAGATTACCGTTGAACTATGTATAACACCCTAAAACCGTACTTTAACACAGGATATCAACAAAATCAGCGGCGCCCAATTCAGGGTTTTTAGGAATCCAGAGACAGAGTAAAAACAAAACCCATTAAAGAGATATTTAGATAGATACCAAGAACAAAGAGATACAAGCACTTACTCCATTGTATGTCATTACCACCTCATTGTGATATGAACTGATCCTGCAATAGTTTTTTTGAATTCATTTCAACAAACAACAAAGGTGAAGGTTCATTATTTTAAGGTGAAGAAAGTTTAAAACATTTGAACCAACAATAAAATTAAGGTTTTCATCTTGTTCCTTTATATCAACCTTATTGCAAAAAAAAAAAAAAAAAAAAAAATCTAAAAGTTTCAGCTTTTTTTTTGTGTGGCCAAATCAGTAGCCTTGTTATTTATTTTATCTCTTTAATTTAATCAAAAGTAAACAATTTGGTAGGTTTTGCTTTTTCCTGAATTTGTTCTACACATGATTTTGGTAAGACTTACTGATTAATGACTATACTGAAGAAGAAAAAAGAGAGTAAATGATTCATTATTTGAAAAAAAGAATAAAGTGGAAGATAGTAATAACTCAAGAGAAATGCAAACTAAATATTATATTATTACTTTTGTTGATAAAATGCCCTTCATATACCAATGCCATATGTGCATATAAAAATATTACTATTTTATGGTATGTAACAATTTTAACCATTAATTATTTTAAAGGGTTTGGAATGCATGGACTTTACACTTAATAGTTTTTCCTTATTTATATGACTAATTTTTAATTACTTGAAATTATTAGTTAAATCATGTATGGTTGTTTATACTTAGTATTTGTTATCCAATTTCAACAATATTTTTTTAGGAGACGTAGCTTCAAGCATTTAAGATGTTTTGTTTTATTAGTATTTTATATCGCTCAAAAATATAGAGATTTAACATTTAAAAACTTTTTATTTTATTTTATAAATTATAAACGAACTCTAATTCCATTTGTTAGCTTCTAAAATCTGAGGTAACTTGTATATTACTTTTAATTCCAGCTGTGAAGAAAGCAATTTTCGATTCCTGTATGTTTATTATGGTTTATAGGAATTGGGTTGTCAGCTGTGTTTTCTTTAAATTGTTATAACATATGAGCATCCATAGTATCACCTTCCTAGGCAGCAACTTCTGCAGCAAAATATATTTGAAAGCACATCAATACATGCAACTTTGTATCGCCAATTATTCTAATTCAAATGAAAAATTACATGTGTAAGAAGGTGTCCAGTAAAGTACTTGGAAATAACAGCAAGTGGGCAACCCAAACACAGTCTAT